>OVAN01005365.1:0-23663 GCA_900406275.1 Anastatica hierochuntica | reverse complement strand
TTTGAAAAACAGACAATACAAAGGTGTATTTTTGTAAGTCTCCCAACTTTTACCTACTATATATTTACAGCTTTAGATAATGTGGTCAATTTGGAATCACTAGAAAGAGAGAGTATATATCTAAACTATTAAAATTGAAATACACAACTTTTTATGTGTGATATTTTAAAATAGATTTCTCTTAGAAATGTTATTAAAATGTATCTAATGTATCTAATAAATCAAAAGAAATAAAATTGACTATAATTATTCATTCACAAATAAAAAGATTATGAAGAAATTAAAAAATATAGTTATATAGATAGAGTATTTGAAAATAATTTATATAAACTATAAAAATTTAAGTTTAGTTATCTGATGTTTTAAAATAAAAAATACACTAACAAGTTTTATTTCACGGTATTTCAGGTATTGAATGTTATCCAAAATGAACCGTATCCGAACCCGTATGAATATCCAAAAAAGCCGAAATCCTAAACATAAACCCGAACCCGAAATCAAAATAACTAAAATATTTAAAAATTCTGAACTAAATCACGAAACTCGAGATAACCAAAAAAACCGAGTCTGGTACTCGAAAATCTAAACATGATCAACTATAAATTGAATACATAAAAATTAAAAAATATTCGCGCGACCGTGCTGATCTCTAGTATGATATTATAAGAACGTTTTGGCACTTAACATCTATATCATTGAAAAGAAAATCAAAAGAACACTGATATTAGATATGCATTGATGTATTATTCCTCCATATGTACAATCATCGAGACTTCTCACGTATTCATAATGTGCAAAGTCGGATTTATAATGACCTTTCAAACAGAAAATAGAATTATAAGTTTATTTTTGAACTTTAAGGGACAAATCATATCGAATATGGTGAGATTGATCGATTGGTATATACATCCACATGGGCTCTAATTATATGCTTTATTCTTTATATTACTTTCAATAAGATTGAGACATGATCACGAAGAAGATATTGGCTTTGGTTCTGTCCACAGAAATGCTACGAGATGTGAGGACCGTTGAAACATTCTCCATGTGGTTTCTTATCCGAACTTCTTGGAATTGAGACGATCAATGTTGCTCGAATAATGACAGCATAATGGATGGTTCAAAGCAAATGGGATTATGCGTAACAAATAGACTAAGTGTAATTATGTAGTGCAAAAAAACAAGAAGATCCATATTTATAGAGACAAATCCAAATCCGACGCACATGCACATACATGAATGATACATGTGGTACTTGAAACTTTTTGGTATTTGATACTAATAAATATTTCATTTTAGTGATAGTAATGGAATACAGCTGCTTATACTGTTTTTTTTTTCACACAACTTTAAAATATTTTTAAATGAGTGCTTTTTTTGGCATTGGCCTTTCAAATATAGAGATTGTTTTATTGGAATTTTTAATTTTTATGAGTTTTTAAAATCAGCCTAAATGATCTTCTATTACATTGACTTCTAAAAACGTTGGTTGGCAATTACTCCATCCATTCCCTCAAGTATAAGATTTTTTGGATTTTTTTCATGTTCCACAAAGATGCATTTTTTAGGTTTTTAAAGTATTTTTCATTAACTGACTGTAAAAAAATTGTAAACTTTAAGAAACAGTAGTTAATAATATTTAAATTAAATGAATACTATTGGTTGATTATTTTTGAAAAAAACTTGTGATATAAGTAATAACTTTGTTACTAAACATTTATAATCTTTCAATTCATGTTTAAGTGTGGAAAATCTAACTTTTGAAAACGGAGGAAATATTTATTAAAATCTCGACTAAATCTTATTTTCCTCCTAAAATTAGCCAGAACTTCAAAATCGACATTAGAGAGACTGTTATGCAGAAATTATAATTGTTAAGTGAGGAATTTGCAAAAATAACTTGGAAAAGAAATGCTAATTGCAAAACTGATAAGATTTAAATAGCTTTATTTAGGGTTTATATTTACTACTATATAGTAGGAAGTAGGTGGGAGTGGAGTCATAAACTGGGTCTCTATGTGTACATGAGCCCAAATATTGGATTAGGATGTAATGGGCCAAACTTGAGCCAATGTCAAGTGCTTTTTAAGAAGAACGTTCATGGTTATGAGACAACATAGTTACATATATGATACAAAGTTTGCTTAGTCCCACTAAAATAGAAATATTTTTCAACACGCATTCAAAAATATATACATAGAAAAGGTTTGATATACAAAGCAAGAAGAGCTATAAGATGTTCGTGGAAGAATAAAAAGGGAGAAATAAGAAAACGTGGACAAATGAAATGTAGATAAGTGTTGTCTAAAGCTATGTGAAAAATGAAATAGCTTTTGAGTTTTCATAGGTTTTGAAAATTCGAGATGTCCCTAACTAGTTTTATTCTTCTTTCCCATCATCATCGTTCTTCATTTTTCTCCAATTTGTGTTTCCTTCTTTTTGTTTGTTTTAGTTTTAATATTTTAACTTCTTTCATATATACATTTTCAAGTACAATGCCAAAGTTAATGGTTCTAATAAGTGAAGATAATATTTTATCACGTGCCAGAGAATCCAATGACTTGTAGTTACTTGTGTGTTTTGTCTCACTGCAAATTATTTATGTGATATCCTGCTTTATGGAATATTAGGAGTGCTTAAAAAGAATGTTTTGAATATCTATATCATAGAAGTGCAATTATCTTTTTGTCATTTTTTTTTGAAAGAACTTCATAGGTAATCATGTCGAAATAAGGTTATGATGCGTGGATGATCTTCTGAAAAAGGATTTCAGAAACTATGCGAGTAAAAATAAAAACACGGGAAAATATTTTGTGGTGATTTGCAGAGACAATAAATCAACTCTTTAAAGTCTCTCAGGATACCGTTCCCGATTGTCAGACAAAATAGATATGTAAACCTAGAGAGAGATGTCAGAGCATACAAAAGAAGCGGACCGTAATATCACAATTTGGTATTGGACTAAATGTAAAAATCACTCTGATTATATCCTGGAAGGTCATTAGTTTTGTGAAACCTAAAACAAAATTAATGAAGATGTTTGACGAGTTTTTTTGAATTTTTACGGTTCAGAAAAAGAGTGTCGAGACACATGAAAGAGGCGGACAACAGTGCCACAATTTATTTATAGAAGCACCCCCTTTTTTTAGTTTTCGTCTTACTATTTTGTCATACATTTTCCCTGTTTGTCTTTGTGAGTAAATACACTCTTCAAATTAATGTGTTGTCATCTTTCTCATAAGTTTCTTCTTAAAGTACACTTGGTTGATCACATCTAGCCCTAGAAGATGCCTGCCTACTCTATTTATATGAAGTTTTCTGGTTTAATTTTAGTGTCAACCTGATAGGACTTTTTTTGAACTATAAATTACTAAGGAGAAAAATATTATGAAATAACTTTTTTTTGTTATGAAAAAAAAATAAGCCATGAAAGCCAAATAAGGCGTTTTTGGTTTTCTTTCAAAGTTGATTAGTTAAGAAATTTGGGTCAATTGATAAAAGGAGTAGCAAGAGAAAACACGTGGTTGGTGAACATAATAAAAGACCTTCAAATGTCGACAAAAGGTACAAACTAATACAGAGATACTAAACCGAAAGCATCAAAAAGGAAGAAGACTCCAGTGGTGGAAATTCATCTTCTCTAGTCTCCCAATTCAAAGTAAATATCATTTTTTAAATCATCAACTTGCTCTATTGGATTTCACCAAAATTAAAAAAAAAAAACTCATTATATAAGATTAGAAAAAATTTAACAAATCGCGACTATGCAAATATTTTTTTTAAGTTTTATGTATTCAATTTATGACCTGTTTAGATTTTTCGAGTATCATACACATAATTTTTTGTTACTTCAAGTTTCAGGTTCAAATTCAAAATTTTTAAATTTTCAGTAATTTTGAATTTCATGTTCGGGATTAGGTTTGGGATTATCGGATTTTTGAATTTTTTGATACGAGTTCGGGTACGGATTTGGTTCGGATAAAACCCGATATCCAAAATACCCTGAAATAAAACTTGTTGGGGTATTTTTTTTTAATAAAGATTATATTTCTAAACTTAAATTTTTATAATTAATATAAGTTATTTTTATAAATTTTATAGGTTATTTTAAATGTTATCACTTTATGATTTCTTTTTTGTATTTTTGTAACAAAAGTTATTTTTAAAATATAAAAATTGTAATATAATTATTTTTTAAAATTGTAGTTTTATTTTAAATTTGAAAAAAATATTTAAATTTCAAGGAAAAATGATGATTATCGTTTTTTATTAAATACCATATTTTTTAAACCAAATCTAACCATATATATTAGGATAACAATAACAAAATATTTTAATAAATTAAATACTATAATTTAGATGCAATGCCATTTTACGTAATATATCATGTTAAAATATGATTATTTTCATAAGGTACTCTTTTTTTAATAAGATAGATGGTACAAACCATACACAAAAACGAGAACTGCATACAAACCCATGTCAAATAACATATCTTGTCTAGAGGTTAAATTATCAATATTGAAATGTTGTTCTATTATTAAAAACGAAAGAGGATTATAGAGAAGAGAGATAAAATTTCTCTCTTTTTCTCCCCCAAATTGAAACTCTCTCGGTAACAATCCACGAACCATTGCTCTCAATGTTTGGTGGGCTCCTTTCGCTGTCGGTCGCCACCCTTATTTTCGTGTTTGCTTTCAGTTTTAACCTTCCCCTTTTTTTATCCTTACAAACCCCAATAAACCCTTTGGTTTTCCGTGTTGTGGTCGACCAAATCATGCCATTATGGGAGTCCATGGTACCTCTAGAGATCTAACGAGGTGGTGGATAAGGTGGTAGACGAAGGGCCTTGGTTGCTTTTGGGACATCGACTTGGTAGGGTGGTTTCCATATCTGGTATCACATATAATCTTCAAGGTCTTGCTTAAAGGCAGATCAACGTCATTGCCTCATGTGCCTTCTCCGATTTTTTTTGTTCTTGTCACTCATAGCTCCAAGCTCCTAAGGTTCCCTTAGAGCCTCTCCTCACAGATATATATCTGTTGTGTAAGGTGGTGCTAAGGTACACAGTCGAGGGACTCTCCTCCTTAGATCTCAACACAGAAAATCATTGTGATTTTCTCCAGTGCCCGGTTCCACAATCTCCTCTATGTCATGTCGACGAAAACGTAGTCAGTGCCTTGTCTTCGTTCGTTATGAGGAATACCACAGTTCCTCTTGTCTCTTCTAAACCTCCAGAAGAAATCAAAAGGTCAACTTATTCTGCCTCACCAAAGCGAACTGAATCGACAATCTTTTTTGAGTGTTTATCCGGCACGAAGTGGCCATATTGTTGTTATTCTACCGCATTCTCCTGCCGAGAATCACACTTGTGTGCTCATTGGATTGAGATAGCCTACTTTGGTATGGACTCACAGAACTCTTCACCATAGATTTTGGATTTGGCTAGTTCGTTGAAAGCTGCTTTGGATAATAATCAGGGTCGTACCCACCTAAAATACCGCATCCGCCTGTTTTGATCCTCGTAGTCTCTGATTCAGTTTGGTTCTTCTCTTTCTGACCTTTTTGCTAGTCCCATTGTTCTTTTTTTGCAGGACAACCTTGGCGTCTAAGGACTCTTTGACCAACCGGTGGTTAAACTTGTTGTTTTTGGTTCTTCTTAGTTTTAATTTCAATTAGAGATCACTTGTGATTCAACTGAACCTAATTAGTGTTCCTAAGTATTTATTTTTAATCATTTTTGGGATCTTTAGGAACAATCTAGTTTTCACATGAAAATTGTGATCCAAATCTCCATGTATCAATTGTTCATTATTTACTTAAAGATATTTACATATTTATAAAAAAAATATTGTTGTTCTCAAACATTTTATGATTTTCTGTTAAAATAAAGAAATTGAATTATATGCTACGAAACTAATTTTGATATTCTACACATTTTTTGGTATATATATATATTCTTCATTTTCACTCATAATATCAAATCAGTATAAAGCTAAAAGTAACATCGAACAAATCACAGTGTGCAAATTGATTGGCATGCATATTCAGGTACAAAGCACCCAGCAAAATAAAAATATAGAGACCCAAAAATATTAAAATTTGGTAACGCATCATATATAAAAGGTATTGAAGTTGTCACTTGCTATCGCATGCTTCAAATGCACCATTGATTCTTCAAATGACGACAAAATATTCATCTTGACTTGTGACGATGAGACGCCGATTTTGAAAATTGGGTTAAAGTCACCTCTCATGGAAAGAAAAGTAGGTAAAAGTTGCTTGTCCTCTATCGAGGAGGAGTGTGGAAATGATTCTCATGGCCATGCATGTTGAAACTTGATAAGAATTTTTCATGACGTCTAAAATTCTATTAGATTTTTATGTGAGATGAACAATTACGGTGAAACTCTCTCATTGAGGGAGAGGAGTGAAATCTCCCATGGTCCTGACATAAGGAAGCTTGAAAAGTCTTCTCTTTTAGGGGAAATCTAAAAGACCGAAATGGTCACCTTTTTCGAAGAGGAAAATCGGTGGAAGAGATTGCTCCACAAATGAATAGGGATGAGAAACATATCTTTCATGACCTTGACAGAAGGAAGTATAAAAATTCCTCTCCATATGAAGTATAAGGGACTAAACATAAGCCAACTAAATCGGATCAATAATGGGAATATCGGAGGCTTGATATGGGTGACCCACATAAACCATCAACAGACTAAGCAACATTACTAGTGTTGAAAAAGTCTTTTCGGGGGTGATCTCGAGATTGAGATTCTATCGACAAAGCCAAATAAATATCATACTATATTGCACTAGTTTCATCAGGACTAACGTTGGACACAAACTCTGTTCTTCGAGTAGAAAACCAACAAGTAAAATATGATCAATCCACAGTTCCAAGAATCATATAAGTATTGTAGAACCGATGATGTTACATTTCTGAAGATGGGGTCTATATCAGACGTAAACAAGAATTAGGTCTATCAAAAATGCAAGACTACTAAAATTTAAGGCTGAGTAGAGAGCGATAGTGCCACGCAAAACCAAGAAACGAAGATAGAACATGGACCCAGAGAAGCACATATCTATAGACTTGACGTTCGAGATGATTTTTGTGCTACCGTAGAAGCAAATGACAATGAATGGAGCAATCCTTCACGAAGAATTTTTCAAGAGGAGAGAGTCGCCTAAGATGGAGAGCTGGAAAACATGGCTGGAAAACACTCGATCTGATCATGATTGAAGAAAACCAGTGGCAAATCATTAGAAGGCTCACATCTGTGCTTGGATGCTACGATAGAGGGAGAAAGGTTCTTCGGAGTCTTCCTGAGATGCAAAAACACAAACCCAAAGAGGGTAAAAAAAGCCTCGACAGAGCACACACTGAATGATGAAGAGAAAAATATATGAGGAATAGTCCATACTTTGACAAAGACAGAGTCCATAGTAGTAGGTGGAGCAAAGTCATTCTACCGAATTAGTTGTTCTCTTACTTATTTGGGATTTTTCATCCAATAACAGTTGGACAAAGACCTTATTTGATGCACAAACTTCACACGATAAGAAATAATCTTCGTATTTAATCTACAAGAGCAAAAGCATTAGACTTTGAATCGCATGTGAGAATTTTGCCTCCTTGATTTCAACCACAAAGATTGTTGGGACTTGTCTAGGAATAAGAGATATGCATATATGGATCAGCCTCCATCGGTGGCGACGTCAGGACCTACATGTGAGAGTTAGGAGGGACAACTTTCTACGAACAAAAGGAACATACGGAGTAACTGAGCTGAAGAGGTTGACCGAAGGGTGGGGAGAGTTGTCGACGAAAGAAATGAAGCTATGACAACGTCACAGGGGACCGAGATGTAACTAGAATTTTTGGGGATAAGTCGAGAATATTTTAACTGATGAGTGTGTCAAACCGACAAAAGAGACACCGATTACTACTGAAGATACAAACAGTACCGTGAGGATGACAAACTAAACGACAAATCCAGTGACCGAAACTTCACCAAAGCTTGGTAAAATCAAAAACATATGAAGAGAATATCTGAGTTTATTAGATTTCGCCTGAACAGCGCACCACAACAACCTCAAGAAACCCTTAGACTAGAAACGGATGAATAGTATAAACGAAATCAAAAAGATAACAACATTGGACAAATGCTTATAAATTTTAATGTGCGTTTGTTTTAAACATTACCTAAAATAAAACAAAAGAAGTATACTTGTCTGGCCTTAATAACTCTAATCATTCTTTTTTCACTTCCGCACTATGACACTAATTCTGCAAATAAATCATTTCAAGAAGTCTTTAAGACCAATGGAGTTTCATTTTTCACTTTTTGCTTCATTTTGAAGAAAAAAAATATTCCAATGGAACTTCATTTTTTGCTTCAAAATGAAGCAATGAATAGTCTTGATTCAAATATGAAGAATTATTATTCACATCTTCATTTTCTGAAGATAAACTTTTTAAATCATAAATTGGTCCTTTAACTTTAACTTTTTTTTTGCTTAATTAAATTATATGCGTTAATATTACTGAATTTATTGTAAAGTTTCTATTATTAATTTTATTTAATTAATTTATAATATTCAATATACTTAAAACATATATTAAATAAAAACAAAATAACATAATTAATATAAAAACTGAAATACATAATTAACTTTGGAATGCGTTAATTGATCATGTGTGAGAGAAATATACGTCTGGTGTTTTTTCGTGAAATCTAATGTTCTATGTTTATTGTTATGTGTAATAGTTTATTATATAGTTTGACCAAAAATGTTTGTCATGTGATAATGTTTAATTTATATAAAATAACAAATGTGTGGAAATATTGATCAAAAACTTAGGCAAAATTAGTAAACATGAAAAAGTAAAAGGTGTTATTAACAATTAACAATAAAGTGAAGATGAAATATATTTCGAATATTCCTTTTACACTGAAAAATGAAGCAAACCATTAGAGAAAATGTTACTTCATTTTTTCTTCAGTTTTGAAAAAAGATAAATTTTAAGAATAATTTGAAATATTGATATAAATTGTGTTACTTGAAATAATTTATATAAAATAACAATTGTGTGAAAATATTGATAAAAAAGCTAGGGAAAATTAATAAGCCTGAAAAAGTAAAAGGAGTTATTAACAATTAACAATAAAGTGAAGATGAAATCTATTTAGAACATTCCTTTTACATTGAAAAAATGAAGCAAACTATTGGAGAAAATGTTACTTCATTTTTAAAGAAATTTAACTTTTGAAGAAATTTAACTTTTGAAGGATAATTTGAAGTTAACCATTAGAGATGCTCTAATAGAGTTATAGCGTTTTTTAACGCTGAGAATTTTTTATTATTGATTTGGAAACTAACATGCAAATTACAAAATGAAAGAGAAGACAAAAATAAACCACAAGGATTACAATGTTCTTACATATCCTAATCATGGATGGTTTTTCTGAAAGCATTGAAGACAACTCTGTACAAAGTTAACTTTACTTCATACCGGTTGCTCTGCTCTTATCCACAATTGCGGCTTAAGAAGAACGCAATTTGATTGTGAAAGAAACTCGTTGCCAGAAGCATGACTAAGTCAGAAAATAATGAGTCTTCTCTTTTCCCTGTAAATCATTTTATAGAGATCCGAGTGGAATAATCCAAAACAGTTGTCCAACTGGTGGAAGGAGATGACATGAAATTAACGTAGAAGTCAAACAGACATAAAGATTTTTCACTCCTCCGTTCGATGAAGGTTAGAACAATTCATATTTGAACATCATACACATAATCAATGAGAAAAACAAGTAAATGTAGGAAAAGATATTGTCGCAAAGATAATTGACGCTAGGTCCATTCAAATCGAAGGTATGATTCGATAAACGAAGAAAAAAGAAGAAGCATAGAGAGGATAAGAGAAACAGAGAAAATCACTGCCGAAAATGATGGTCATAAACCATCAAAATCGGCTAAAAACTAAAAGCGAAGATAAAAGACCATGGCGCTTAAAGTTTTGAGAGGGATAACTTATTAGTTGAAAGGGATAACTTATTAGTTATTATGTACAATATTTATTTTGGTCATAAGATATTTTGTTTCGTCTTTTTGACGTCATTTAAATTGGTTGTATGGCTCTGAACCAAATTAGAAAATTGTGAAAGTTTGCAAAGTTAACCACAAGTTGTGCAGTGTACTTTGTACTAGTATGTACTGGGCTCATTATTGCTATTATTGTTTTACGTCGACAAAATGATTAATTATGCTTCCATATCAAAACCTATTTTTTTAACCGTGATTACTACTTTACTTATTAGTACAATAATTTTTCACTTGATTTGATGGTGTCGCTTTCGATTTCCAAAATATTTCAAAAGTTTACTATATTTAACTACTTGGCATTTAAAGTAGAGTGAACTAGTTACATTAAAAATTTATAAATAATTATCGTTTAAATAATTCGATAATATAATATTTTTTCAATTTATAATTTATATTGTGCAGTTATGAGCTAAATAAAAAATTTTAGATTTTTAGAATTTTAGTTGTATTATTTAAACTTTATTATATATGCTAAATATTTTTCTTGACATCTCATCCGCTATAAACTACAATATAACAACACTAATTATAGTATTTGTATTATCTAAAAATTCTTAAATTTTTATTTTTTTAGTTTTTAGAATAGAAAATTTAATTATAATACTATTTTAAAAAATTTTCATTACAATTTATTACATACACATCATAAGAACGTTAAAAATAGATAACACATTCTATTTAGCATAAGCAACATAAAGTAAATAAGATTAAAATTTCCTTTTTCATTGAATTTTTCGTTTTATCAATTTTTCCTTGTTTGTTTTTTCTCTTTTTTTGAATTTTCACATTTTATTTAATTAAAGTTTCATCAAAGGTATTCGTGTAATCAACCACATTAACTTTTAATCTCGACTAAATTTACTTCGCAAATTATATATAAAATTTTGTGGCATATCCAAAAACTAATATTATTTAGTTTTTTGTTTGTCTCACTAACTCATAAACAAAAAAAGTCACAAAATAAATAAATAGAGGTAGATATAGATTTTAAAAATTGAAAAAAATGGAAGTGTTAGACAGTTAATTTTGAGTTCTTATTTGGTTATTACACCCAATTTCTCAAATATGGAAAATAATCAAAGCTCTAAAATCTGATGAAACTAGTACTTTTATAATTTTATTGTACAAACGTGAAAAAAATCCTTTATAAGAATTCGTTTTAAAGACTAAAAACCGAAAAGAAGAACAACGATCTGAATCATCTTATTATAACTCATTTCTCAAGCCAATATATTTGCTTGGTACAATGTACCAACGCCATCAATAAACTTTAGTTTAAAATATTCATTTTTTTGTAACTTTAGTGAAAATGTTTTCACTAGCATCAATCAACTTGTCTGACCTAATTACTGATTAAGATAATACATGTACTACTAGACATTAAAAATGACTAATCATGATTAGTGTCTAAAAAGGAAATTCAAAACCTGACCTAAATTAAGAAAGAACAAAACTTTTAAATAAAAAAAACATATGTCCGAATTACAGTGTCAATTTTTTGGTAACTTTTTTTCTTTCTTCAGTAACCACTTTAAATAGTTAACCCAAGATGGTCTCCAACTGATAAATAGACTTAATAAGACAACAAATTTGGTATAACTGAGAATTTAACCTGAACCTAAACAATTTGAACCGAATTCGCCTTAAAAATTTTGGATATGAAATCGAACCAATATAACAAAATATCCGACCAGGTTAATTAGAGGTATTTTGGGTATCGAGATTTAGGTACACCTGATCTGAACTCGAACTGATATCTGAAAATCCAAACATCTCAAACTGAATTCAAACTTAAAACTCAAAAAGTCTTGAATCGAAATTGAATCCGAAATTTGAAAAATCAGACAAAAGTCGGAAAGAAATCCGAAAAAGTCGAAAAAGAACTTAAATATGAAAAACCTGGATATACCCTACCAAAAAGGCAATTGATGTACTCAAATTTGAATAGATTTACTAAACTCTATTGAACCCCCCAAAAAAATCGAACCAAACAGGACTCGAACTTTTCAAAAATCCGGACGAATTTTGTAAAATTGAAATTTGGAATCCAAACCCGAACCAAATATGATCTGAACTAGCCCTGGGCAATAATAACCGGATGCGAAAAACCGAACCGGAACAGGCGAAAAGTTTCGGTTCGATTCCGGTTCCGGTTCCGACCAAAATACCCGATGGGTCTTGAGATTGGGGAACCGCGGGTATCGGTTCGGTTCCGGTTCTTACCCGAGAACCGAAATAAAGAACCGAATACCCGAATATATATATATACATTTACCCATATAATACTACGGTTATCGACATTTCGGGTAATTTATTGGCATTTCAGTAATTTATTGAGGTTTCGGGTAATGATTCCAGATAGTTTTTTGTCATTTCGGGTATTTTATTTGCATTTCGGGTTTGAATTTCAGGTGTCTATAGTGTTATTTCAGGTATTTTTTTAATTTTGGGTATAATTATTGCTATTTCGGTTCCGGGTATCCGGAACCATTTAAGAACCGATTTTTTTTTGGTATTTATGATTCTTCAAATTCTATACATGAACCGATCCGGAACCGACAGAAACCGAACCGAAACCGAACCAAAAAATGTAAAATACCCATTAGATCTTAAATTTATGGAACCGAAATACCCGGAACCGAACGGTTCTTACCCGGAACCAAACTGAATACTCGAATGCCCAGAGCTAATCTGAACCAAAGAGGACATGAGCCCTCTTTCGCCTTCTTCCCCACAGTGTTAAAGAATAGAAAAGTTAGGTCTAAATCCAAATGAACAAAGTGGTCACACACATAAGACTTTTTTTTCGTAGGCTTTGTTGCACACGCGCCACCTAATAAGACTCCAATCTGGTTCAGATTTGACCCCACCAGGTATGCTCTTTCACCCAATCACTGCACAACACGTGGCAGAAAACTTCTAAAAACTCTCTCTAACAAAGATTTTGCAAAGGAAACAAAAACCACAATCTCTGCTATCTTGGAACCCTTTCTCTCTCTCTCTCTCTCTTTTATATATACAGACTGTGTGTGGACATTAGAGTCTATGGAAAGAAGAAGAAAGCAATACTCAGCAAAACAATGAGAATCTCTTATACTTAAAAAGAGTGAAATCGAGGGTTCTTGAGTATTATGCATTTAGGGTTTATAGAGATCTGTTGGAAGTAATTTCATAAAGAGTTTCATTGAATTTTAAGAGACAGAGAGAAGTAAGTGATTGAAGAAATGCAACAGAGAGAGAAAAACTGACAGAAGAGAGTGAGCACATGCAAGCACTGTTATGTCTCCATAACTTTGCGTGTGCGTGCTCACCTCTCTTTCTGTCAGTTGCCATTTGCCTCTTGCTTTCTCTATCTCTCCTCTCTTCTCTCTTCTCTCTTCTCTCTCAACTTCTTACAATTTAACTCTTCACTTATCTTGTTATCATCTCGTTTGTTGTGCACTTGGTTAGTGTGATGTTAGAAGATAAGAGACTCATGCCCTTTCATTATCATTTCGGTATGTGTAGAGATATTATTTGTTTTTTTTCTTATTCCAATGTTTGAAGTTGGTGCTTTGCTTCTTAAGAATGTTTGTTCTCAAAAAAAGTTTGGTGGAGAAAAAGGTCAGATTTTGATATTTGGGTTTATGATAAAATATACTAAAATTTTTGAGTGGATCTTTAGGAAAAGCTCAAGTTTTGATGATCATGAACCCTCACCGTTACACATTCTTTTTCTCAAAAAGATTATTTAACTATTGATTGTTTCTTTGTCTTATTTTGGATTTAAATTTAAGTTTTTTTCTTTGCTTGTTTTAAGTTTCTGCATGTTGAAATTCTTTAAACCACTTATTATGCTTTTTCTTCCTCTCATCTCTATCTTTTTCTTTCTTCTTCTTTTTCAGAAACTAAATGTGGTTTTTTCAAGTTTCATCAGAATCCATAAATGTTGGAATTTTGTGAATGATAGAGTCTCTTTTGTTTCAAGTTCTATTTCATGTATAGATTCTAGTTATGTGCCGTTTTTTGATGGAAATAGGATTATTTCTAGTGAGGAAGTTTTGGTAATGAAGCACTGAATCCAACTTTTTTTTTGTGTGTGTGTTCTTAAAAAGTCTTTCATCAATAATTTCCTTTTTGGTGTTAGGTTTGTACGGATTAATGCTAGCTATAGTTGATGCATTGAAGTCTTTTCTTGGAATGTGATCATGTAGTAGGTGGTGGAGATTTCACTTAACTTTGATTTTCTTTGCAACTTGTGTTCCAAAAGAAAATGGTTGAACCCTAATACCTTATTCTTTTTCCCTTGCAAGTTCTTCTTTTTTTTGCTTCTAATTTTGCTTAGGATGTAGATTTTCTTGCTTGGTTTTGGGCCAACTACAAAAGTCTTAATGTTGTGTTTTTTAAAAAAATTGAGTTGATTTTACTGCTACTGGTGGATTGTGCTTTATCTTGAATTCCATATAAATGATTGGTCTTAAGTTGCATAACTGATGAGATATCTTCTGATGTTATTCTTTGTTGGTTTGATCTTTAGCTTTGTTGTCTAATCTTATTCTATATATCTTAATATCAAATGTTTTGTAATTGGATGCTTACTTTTCAGTGACCATGTGTAGCCTTCTTTTGGAGGAAGTCTTTTTTTGTTTCCATGGATGAGTAACCAAGGTTTCTTTCAATAATTCCACAGTAATAAATTAGAAGGGGAAAAGAATTTGCTAATTTCCATCAAACATCAAGTCCACAAAGTCCTTGCGTTGTGTCTGATGAAATCAAATTGTAAATCTAGTTGATTACCTGTTCTAGTGTCTAAAATGCTTCACATTGGATTCAATAAATGAAGTTACCCATATATACGTGGAGACGCGTAAACTTTTCGTGTACAATCTACAATCTGGAAAATCATGCATATGTAGGATGCTCAATATTTAAGGAAACATGAGAAATTCATGTTCTTAAGTTGGTTTAGGATATCATCCAAGAATAGGATATGTAAGATCATTGTTATCCATCATTGTTATTTGTCTTCTTTTTCGTTCGTTCTGTAACTTACAGGTATGTATCTGGTTCAATATTAATAAAATACAAGCGTTAAAAAAAAGTTGGTTTAGGTTATTATGATGAATGTGCTGTTTCTATAGTTCTTCATGGGGTTATTCATATATTCGTTCTTGAAGTGAGTTAATTGATAGGTGAGACTGTTTTGTCAAAAACACTCTTGAAGGTTCTAAATAGTATCTTGTTTTGATTTAGAGTCTCATCTTCTCATAACCAGGGTTGAGTGTAGAGAGGCAGATCTTGTCCAAACTCTGATATAATGTGATGATATCATATGAGGTGTTAAGCTAACTATGTTGTCTGTTTAGTTGCATGTTC
Source organism: Anastatica hierochuntica (assembly GCA_900406275.1). NCBI lineage: Eukaryota > Viridiplantae > Streptophyta > Magnoliopsida > Brassicales > Brassicaceae > Anastatica > Anastatica hierochuntica. The sequence goes on along the minus strand of OVAN01005365.1, from coordinate 8,198 downwards.
AACTAATGTATACTGATTATTTGATATGTAAACTAAAACATAAGAACTATTTGTTATGCTATAAGGCATTTGTAAGCTTATCTATAGAGACAATACCATGTCAGGACAAGTGCCTTGTTTAATTCCTTTTGTGCATGTGAGTTTATATATAGTTGAACATGATCCAATTTTATTGATTTGTACATTGTCATTACCAAAAGACTTATGCAAGAGAACAACTCAATAAAGTAATAATAACAACCTAATTTTTGTATATTACTTGCTTTTGTAGGAGGATGAGTACAAAATCAAGTGGAGACAAATATCAAGGATATGTAACCTTGTCACTATGCATATGATATTTATAGAGAATCTTTGTGAGGTATTATTCAATTTCTTCTCTACCTTTTCTAATCAAGAACTTGATTCATGTTGTTGGTGTCAATCCATCCACTTTAATCGATTTGTATCCAGATTCAATTTACAGCCATATCCTAGAACCTTGGAATTGAACTTATGGACTCTCTTTGCTAATTATTCTAACCAGAATTGAATCATCTTAGTAAGTGAGTTACATATTCTAAGGCATAGATAACATCAGGCGAAAAAAAAGGAAAAAAATAAGGAATAGATAACATCTACTGGTCATCTGATGTATTGCTATTTGGATTTGCCATCTAACTCGACTCATACAGGACCGAGGAAAATTGGCTTTTCCTTGTCATAGATTCTTCATTGATATTAGATTGTGCCCTAGGTTCCATAAAGCTTAACCATTTCATGTTTTCTCTCTAATTAATTCCTCTCTATGAAAAGTTTCTCTAGAAGAATATCAAAACTGTTCTCTTATACTCTTAAATATGTTCCTGTCTGAATTAATTTTTTGCATATCAATCATGTTATTATATTTATCATCTTTACCTAAAGCAAGAGATGTGTCTGACTATTAGTGTAGAGATAGTACTGCAAAATCTATCATGAGGGAGAGTGCTTCATCAGCTATGTAAGTTCTAAGAAACAGAAAAAGGTGTGATCATGTGGCCACTCTTCTCATATTCTCAGCAAAAGATTTGATGTGTATTATGGTCCTATACTAATATTTTTTTATGTTAAGGTTTTAAACAGTGACACAGAAAAAAACTCATATAGATTGCCCTAGCCGAAAATTCTGTAAAACGTGATCTTAGGACTTGAACTCAATCAATAATCACTAAACTATATGTTAATCCGTATGCTGGCTTGAAACAATTCATCTAAAATCAGGTTAGATGTATAATGCGGATTAGTTGACAATTAGTTTGGGTTACGTCTGGGCATTCGGTTCTTAAGTTCATTTTGATTCCGTTCTTTAGGGTTTCGGTTCTTTTCATTTTTGAAAAGAGGATCCATTCGGTTTTCAAAATATTTTGGTTTGATTCCGGTTGAGTTAATTAATCATTCGAGTATTTATTTGCGAATATTTTTAAATATTTTTGATCCTTTTCAAGTATTTTTGAGTATATTTTCGGATATTTTAGATGTATTTAGGTATATATTTTCGGTTCGGTTTCGGTTTTTAAAAATTGGAATTATTTTGGTATTTTCGAAATCCAATTCGATTTTGGTTTGTTTTTTCTTTTGGTTTTTCTAGTTCGTTTTTTTCGGTTTCGGTTAATAAGTTTACCTTTAGTTTGATTGACTAAACTTTATGGTTTTGGTTATGTGGTTATAGTTTCTGCAGAAATTTAAAAGCCGAGTAATTTAGTTTTGGACCTCTGGTTACAACAAACATGCCATAATATGTAAATGGATTTTAAAAAATCAGAAAAATGAATGGGTGTGGTGTGGAGTTAGTAGCCACCCACTCGTTTGAGTCAAACCGTCTCTCACAAACTTTTCTTTGTAAGCTTAATACTTCCAAAACTCGCCGTGATTCTTTTCTCATTTGCTTTTCTAAAATGATTTCTATCAAACTTGAAGTCAAAATTTAAAACTCATATCAAAACAATTAAATAATAAAATTGTTTTCTTAACTGATTAATTTATTTGAGAGGAAATTAAGTAATACTAGGTGGTCTTTCGCGAATTCGCGGATTTAAGTAGATGTGGATGAAATTTTTGAATTGAAAAACCGATGCGAATTCGATCCAAAAAGTGGTACATAGCGGAAAAAGAGGTACCTAATCTGAACTGTAAACAACTGGAACCGAAATATTTCGAGTACCAATAAGTATCTAAATTACAGTTATATATTTAAATATATTAATTGGTTATAGATATAATATCCAAAAATAACTAATCGAAAATACTAGAAAAATGAATTTTGAGGTTTTTTTAGTTATATTTGGGTTTTTTTTTAAATTTTTTCTACATATCAAAATATTTACAAAAAGTCGATAATTATAATGTAGACAATATAAGATTGAATTTCGTGTAAACATAGCTAGATGTAAGATTTTGAGTAATATTTTACTTTCTATTTAAGAATCAATATGAATTAATGTATCTCTTAATTTATGATCATAGGATTATTGTTATGTATTTATAGTTTTTTATATGTAAAGTTTTATGTATCTTAAACAAAGAACGATTTTTCGTTAAATGTATATATTAACTTTTTATAATGTGTTCCATCGTTGTAAATAGAAAATTTTGTGATTTTTTTTTTAACATTAAATATTTAATTCTATATGATCTACAATTTAAAAAAAAAATATAAAATGATTTTGGATTTGAATATTTTATACTATGAAATATTCAAATTTAAATTTATTTTAATTTTTAATTAAAATAGAAAATTTTGTGATTCTTTTTATTTTTTAACATTAAATATTGAATTCATATGATCTACAATTTCTTAAAAAAGATATAAAATGATTTTGGATTTGAATATTTTATACTATGAAATATTCAAATTTACATTTATTTTAATTTTTAATTAAAATAGCATATGATGATTATCTACCTATCTAATTAAGCCTAACTGACTCATGTTTCTTTCATAAATTTTAGAACTTGAATTTCTTTTATTTTGTAATGTTAAATATTTAATTTTACATGATTTGGAATTTTTATAATGATATAAGGTGATTTTGGATTCCAGTAGTTGATAATTTGAAATATGTATTTGATATTGATATTTTGTTGTATTTACAATATTATAATTATTACTTTAAGGAATAAAGATTTGTAATTTATTTTAAAGAATATAATTATTTCGATTATTGTACAGTCTTAGTATATGGAACGGTAAAAGATCTTTCTTAATATTTTCCAAAAAACTTATTTATCATTCCGTTTTTATGTGTGTATATATATATATTTATTATATTAAAAAAATCTTATTAAAAACATGGTGTGGTTTCAAAATATTTCATGTTTCTTGTTAAAATTTTGCTTAAATATTTTTTGAAGAACTTAATTCATTTTTTATATAATAAATTATATTTTTTTAAAATGATACCATAAACTCTATTTTTTTAAATCGGCTTTAATAATTAATTTTTATAAAATCATAAAAAAACGAAACATGAAAATATATTAATACTATATTCCAAAAAAAGTAAATCAAGTAACATAATATTTGGCAAGTTAGTTAATTGAGTTCATGATTTATATCTATAATTTTAAGACGAATTAAATAAAGATAAATTAAAATAAATTAGAATTGCTTCAACCGATCAAATTATAACATTAATTCTAAAATCACACAGGTTGACACCTTAAAAAAATATTTATTAAAGTCTACTTTCAAATAATATATAGATATTGACTATTAATTAATTTGATCTATACAAGTTTATATTGGAAGTTTACATTTTTAATATTTGTGATAGGGCCGTGCACATTACCCGAAACCCGAATCTGAACTCGGCTTGAAATACCTAAACCGGATATGATCATGGACCAAGAAAATATCCAATAGATCTTGATCTTAAGTATTTCGGGTTTCGGATAATAACAACGCGACCCGAACCCGAACATATATCCGAACAATCCGATGAATCAAAAAAATCTAAAAAATTTGAACCGAAAATTTGAATGAACATCCAAAATTATCATAATATCCGAAAAGCACATGAAATATGTGATAACGTACTACAAAATACCCCTAAATTACCCGAATAATCGATAAAAATCCGAACAATCCGGAAGAAACGTTCAAAATACCTGAAATATTCGAAGTATCTGAATCCGAATATCCGATCCGAAATTATCCTAACTCGCTTAGACCTGAATTGAATCCGAATCAGAAAACGGATATTGTAGAGTTGGAGTTTGAGACCAGCACTCGTCCAACTATTCGAAGGTTTATCCCTAATATGTTATTTGCTTTGTGCGTTTAATGAAACGATAATTAGATGGGATCAAAGCCTATATCCGAACAAAACTCGGATAAAAATGATATTTTGTCTCAACCACATATTAAAGGATGTAACTTTATAATCCAAGAAGAAACATTGCAAGTATTAAATTAATACAAAGATAGGGGGGAAAAAACCACGAGGGTGCCATTGAGTGGTTTATAAGTAGTTTATAAAGACAGAACCAAAGTCTACCAAAACACAAAACCTTATTCTTTCTAGACTTTGACCAAAACCACTTAATCCACTTTTGGCTGTCTCCGGTTTTTTTTTTCTTTCCCACTCAACCTAACCACCACCACCACCAAAGAGAAAATTAAATTTCAAACGGCCATTATCACGGCTTGGAAACGGAGGGGGCATCTTTAACGTTGACCAACGATGAACCGTTACCATTAACAGTAGTTGTAGTGGCTGCGTTAGTAGTAGATTGGACGGAGAGGTTGGGAGATAAAGGAACGCCGGCATCTTTAACGGCGGGGATCAAAGGGTTACGAGAAGGACACGTGGCGGTTGAGATGGTGGTGGCTAAGGAAATTGGCATGAGACAAAGACCTTTGCCTTGTAAGTACTGCATGGCTGATCCCATATCCTCTTCCATTAGCTTTGCCACTTGTTGCTCCGTCATCTTCGCCGCCGTCTGATTCTCGCCGGAGGAGGAAAGGTTTTCGTGGGACCCACCAGCATCCTTAAAATAAATATTAAGATTTTATTTTAAAAAAAAATAAAAAACATGAAAAGTTAAGCCCTAAAGCAAAATGATATGTATAAAGAAATTTTGTAGGTTTTGGCTTTGTTGGAGTGATGGAGAATAATAAGTGAAAAAATCAGCACGCGTGCTCAATATTTTCAATTTTAGTTTTGTCGTTTTTGTTTTTTTTTACTCTTTTTGGAAAACTTTATTTCTATTAAAAAGTCGAAACCAAAACAACTTTTTATGTCTCTTTTAACCAAAACTCGAAACTACTTTTAACTTGTCCTCTTCATTAACCCAAAAACTTGTTTCCACCATTATTTAAATCAATTTTGATTAATTGTAACATATATAAATGATTAATCTCATTCTATGCATGTGTAGTGATTACGTCATCCTTATCATCATGTAAGCAAATTATTTAATTAGAAGTTAGAACGTGCGAATGATAAGATATTAATGACTTAAATGACAACCTAAATATTTTAATCTTTGTGATTCATTATATCCAGACAATAATTAAAATTAAGTAAAAAGAAGATGAAATTACCTCAGAAATTTGAGAAGATGCAGAAGCAGCACCTCCTAATCTACTCATGCTTAGTACCTAAACACAAATTTTAAAAGAAAGTTCACTATTTAATATGATTACATTAACCTAATCTTATATTATTATATATACACTACCCATAAGACAAATAACAACAAGAGGGAGCATAAGGAATTTTATTTGCAGAGGCCCATAAATTCGATAACATATTGTAATGTTTAACACAAAGATGAAGAAGCTTCCATTATTATAACAAAAATCATCTCAGTGTATAAAAAATATTATATCAGAAAGAGAAATTTACCTTGACTTGGAGCTGTAAGAACTTGACATAATCGATAATCTCATCGAGCATTGATGCTTTGTCGGTCTGTTTAACAATTTAAAAACGTCTTAATTAGCGATCCTACATCAGTTTAATACAACTACTTATTAGTTTAATTTAATAATTAAATAGCTAAATCACTGTTTAATCATTAGACTGTAGAAAAGTCCAAAGCTCTATATAACATTTTACTACGAAACTGCATTAGTGGTCCAAATTATAAACTTTTTCAAGGCTAATTAAAACACATCACCGTGATTTCATATGATTAACACATTATTTTACTTGTTGATACATTAAATAAATCTGACTAAAACTCGATTCATGATGTTTTTTAAATAATGTAATTACGATTGAACTAATGTCACTTAATTAATTTACCTTGTTGCCATTAGGGACAAGTTCTTGAAGAGACTTCATTCTCTCAGCTATTCTCTCTCTTCGTAACTGTTACATAAATTTCAAAAAAAAATCAATAATCACTCTCATAAATACTAACAATTATTGTTATTATAGACTTTAATAATTATTGTCATTTTAGACTTTAATACTCCCACGAACTTTTTTTTGTAACTAAACGCGAATAGTTAGGAGAAAACAAAAATAAAATAAAAATAAAAATCGAACCCTTTCGGCTATACTATGAGGATCAGTCGCTTGACCTCTCCTAGCTCGAACTTTAGGCTTAGTTTGAGTCGACGACGGCGTCGCCACCGTGGTGGTTGACGCCGTCGTCGTCTGCGGTTGATTCATCGATCCTCCTCCTGACCCCTATTTTTTTGCATCAAAATATTACATTTCTTGAAGTATTTTTAAAGAAATCAAGAAGATGAAAACGAGAGAGGAAAAGGGTTTATGCCTGAGGGAAGTGGAAAGGAAGAGATCCAGAGGAGAAGCCATTGTAGAGACTATGGACAGAGGAGCCATCAACGACGTCGTTTGGATGATGATGATGAGACAAAGGCATCATCATCGTGGGAGGAGGAGGGTCGTTGTCGTCGAGGACAGAGGAAGGCCAAGGAGTGGAGGAGGAGAAGATGTGTTGAAGGAAGTCGTCGTGATCGAACGTTGAAGGAGATTGAAGATGATGAGGAGAAGAAGAAGAAGAAGAAGGTGTTAAGAGAGAGGAGTTCATTATGACTTTTCTATGTTTCCAATATTACTCCGATTTGAGTTATGAGAGAAGGAATGTTGTTGGAAAATGTTGAGCTTTTTAAGGCTTTTATGGTTGTGTTTAATAAGTGATGGAGATTATAATATTTAAATTTTTTTAGGGTTATAAATGTAAAAATATCTAATTAATTTTTTTTTGTTAACATCCCTTACTTTTCGTTTTTTTAATGACAAAAAAGAAAATTTGAAATCAAATTTTTACCTATGAATAGTTTTGCAATAGCTAGGAATAACTGAGTAAATTTATAATCTATGTTCCATTTTAAATGATATTTGAGGTATATACACATCCTTTAATAAACTAAAAATTTTCATACAGTTATCTCGTTTACCTAAAACGTCATTAATTAAAATTATTTGAATAAATGAAAAAATTGAGTACATAATCTAGTTGGTTAAAAGATTCAAACACCTTTAAATTTTTGCATTGAAATTTGAAAAACATTACTTATATTGAAATGAAAAAATCTTCCTAAAACTTCACTCAAAATGAAATGAAATGGAGGGAGTAAATAGTTTCGTAGTTGAACTCAAAGCTTAAAAGTAATCACAATAATTAGTTTATATAATTGGTTGAGCTAACTTCACTTGCATTATTTATGAACTAAAAAGAATAATTAATTTATATAATTTGTTTTACATGTTTTCAGTATATGAACTACCAAGAAATATACTAAAATCCGCAATAGTCTTCAAGATAACTCAAAACCAACACTTTGCAATGACAACTACTTTAACATTTTTTTTTCGCCACCAACTACTTTAACATATAAAATTTAGACATGTATGTAGCATAAATGCATAAAAAGGATCTTATTTTATTCTTTTTAAGCCAAAAAAATAATCATTTCCATTTAGGTAGATTCATCAATGATGCTAACTCTCCGGTTCATCACGATATTCTAGTGTTTACGAATTGTCTCCATGATCACAAACATGTTATCTCCATAGACGATACTCGTGTTTACTAATAAGTATCCACAAAAGATCACTTTTTAATAGGTGAATATGTATATTTTATTTTGTTTTTAAATCAGTATGATACTTTTATCCAAAGATCTCGTTAACTTTTCGAGAAACTCATGATTTCTCCGATCACGCCTATTGTAGCTTAACTTTGACCCCGACGACGCC
>OVAN01005364.1:0-23664 GCA_900406275.1 Anastatica hierochuntica | reverse complement strand
GACCTCTCCATCTAACTGTGTATGTTCCGCATGCCACCTCATTGATGCAGCGGTCCTTTCCGATTGAAACATTCTTTTTAATCTGTCAGTTATAGGGAGATACCACATTCTCTGGTATGGTATCCTCTTTCGACCAACTCCTTCTGGTCTAAATCTTGGCTTTTTACAAAAACGACATTCTTCAAGAAGCTTCTCATCATCTTTCCAAAAAATCATACAATTATCCAAACATACATCAATCGATTCAAATGGCAGACCAAGACTAATAACCAATTTCTGTATCTCATAATACATTACAGCAGCCAAATTATCAGGAGGTAGATACTCTTTAAACAAATCAGCCCAATCATCCATGCATACTTCAGGTAAGTTATGATCAGTTTTAATATTCATTATCCTAGCAGCTAATGACAATTTAGAGTGTCCTTCTCTACATCCAGGATATAACGGTTGATTTGCAGCATTTAACATATCGTAGAATCTTTTAGCATCTAAATTTGGTTTTTCAACAATGTTATCATCATTTGCGCATGCAACAGTATTTGTTTGATGAGGAAATGCATCTGTAACCATGTCATCAATCCTATCATGTTGATTATCGTTATTATGATGATGATAACTACCAAACTCATAATTATGATCATGCCTATCAGCAACTTCAGCATTTTCTACGGATTGATGATGATAGTTACTACTACTGCTACTACCAACATTACCCAAATGTCCTTCCCCATGTTGAAACCATATGAATTATTGTGGTGTAAATCCTCTATTTAGCAAATGCTTCCAAACATTTTCAACAAGAATGAACTCTGTATTCTTGCACTTTCTACATGGACAGAACATCTTACCACTTTCGACAGTGATCGGAAGATTTGTCGCTTGATGCATGAAAATTTCAAGACCTCCGAGGAACTCTTGTGTCACCGATCCCTCTCCATCTCTATGCATGTTCATCCACCGTCGGATTTCGTATAGATCTTCAGACATTTTTTTTTCTTTTGTGTTTGATGAGAGAAAGAATTTGTGAGGTGTGATTTGTGGTGAGATTGAACGAGGTATTTATAGAAATCTCATAAATTTTAACATCGGATTTACAACGGAAATTAACAACGATTTAACATCGAATTTTTTGCTACAAATAAACAACCACTTAACATCTAATTAACAACCAATTTTTACGTTGTAAGCTATTAGGTACATCTACAAAATAAACGTTTTTCACATACCATAAAATCCGCCTCCTATTCGTTGTAAAAAATATCGTTGTAAATTCGGTGTTATTTTACGATATTATTGCGACGAATTTTAAAACAAAAGTCAAATCGTCGTAACTTCGCCGTCATATTCCTACGATTTAACGACGATTTGTTTCGTCGTTAATTAACGACAATTATACGACGATTTTTAATTTCATCATTATATCGTCGTTAATTTGTCGCTAATTAGCGACGATGCAATGTCGTCGTTAATTATCGTTGTTAACTCACCTGTTTCTTGTAGTGTACTAATGCGGGTGGTTGTATTTAATTTAGGTATCAAAATCTTATTCAAATTTTTTTAAAATCAAATATTGACTAATTTTATTATAGTTGTATACAAAATTCAATAAAATAAGAAAAAAAATCTTACTTATCATTTTAAAATTAATTATATAATAAAAAAATAAGTATGTAAATATGATTTTTTAAAAAGTTATTACAAATAAATTCATTAGTTATTACAAATGAAAATATATTTTATTTTCATAATTTTACATAAGAAAATATAACATTATCATTAAATTCTCCACAAAATATTTATATTCGCGAATTCGCAAAAAACACAAAATAGATTTTTTAAAAAAAAATACCGACAATTATCGTAGCTTGTACTAATCAGTTAATCTGAGTATTGGTGTAGACTTTAGTCTCCGTTCCAAATTTTAAGGGTTTTCGGGTTTGGAATATTTGAAAATCAATACTTAGATAAAGCTCGTTAGTAGAAAAGCTATTTAAATATAAACCAAGTTTGATATGGTTTCAATCAAATGTCCTTTTGGATTTTCAGATGTATAAAAACTACTTTGTATAACTATTTTAACCAAACTAAAATACATTCATAACTTTTTTCTTTTTTTATCGATTATCACTTTAGCTCATACTCAATTAACTAAAACACACCCAAAAAAATAACATAATAATAGTGGAAATGCCTTCGATCAAATAATTAATATATATTTATGCAATGTTTTACATCATAACTCGATTCCGTGTATTTGTGTCATCTCAAGTTATTGGATATATATATATATATATATATTTTTTGTCTGAAAGATGATTTTGATTAATGATCAAATTTCGATACAATGTTCATTCTCATTACAAAGCCTTTGATAGATAGTGTATTACAATTAGTACATGGCCTTGTATGGTTAGGTACAAGAGAGTGTTAATTCTACATGAACCAAATATATGAAGCTAGGACCATGTGATTTTGTACCCCATTTCCTGTATACGAGCTTCCTGGGCCAATTTGTCAACTATTACATTACATTTTCTTCTCGCTTGATGTGGCAGAATGAAAATTGCATATGATCCTTTACCAAGCTCATTATGTCTTCTATGTATGGGGTAATTCCACTTACTGAAATGCTCTGCAACTTTCTTTCTTTCCATTTGTTGAGATTTAAATAAATTGAAGAATTATCTCCTTTGAAGACCACATGATCATATCCTAGTTTTTTGACTTGAAATATACCATCTCGTAAAGCATATGCTTCTGCTTCCAAAGGACTATTCACTGGCCTGATAGATGCGTTCCCCTGTACCTGCAATGTATAATTTGGAGATTTAAGAAGCCAGCTTATACCAGCCTTTTGGGTATTAGATACCCAAGATGCATCCACAAAACATTCAAGCTGAGATGCATTCAAATGAGCATCTATAGCACCAACATTAATTTGTTCTAATGTGGTTTGCTGGTCATCTGCTTCCTTTTCTCCTTTATTCACCATTATCCATTCTTCAATATCATGCATTGTCTTGTTTATAATATCAGGTATCTGAAGTTGGGATCCTTTAAAGATGAGTGAATTTCGGCTCTTCCAGAGTCTCTTTGACATCTCTCCACCGTTGTGTTAGATGATAGGATCCAGCGTAGGTTCTGGTAGAGATCATTGTTTAGTAACTCATCATCTGATGGTCTTGCGCATGGTAAAAGTCTCCAAACTTCTCGTGTACCCTACAGTGAAACAATAAGTGTAATTCATCCTCTGGAGCCTCTCCACAAAGTTGACAATCTGTAATAACTTTTAGCCCTCTTTTTGAAATTGAGACATTTGTTGGGAGGCCTTTGTGACTAACTTTCCACCAGAAGGTTTTGACTTTAGGCGGGACCGACATTTTCCAGATTTTTGAGTAATGAAACAGAGGCAATTCATTATTTTGGCTAAGGCCATTATGTGAGAAATGATACCCTGATTTGACTGTGTAATTGCCACTGTTGTTGTGTATCCATTCGACAAAATCAGGTTTAAGAGTCATCCTTAAATTTACTAACCTGATTGTCGAGTGATCTTGAGGATCTACTAGTTGGGAGATTTGGTCTTCATCCCAGTCCTGGCTCTCCTTGTTAATCAAATCAGACAACTTCATATTCATGTCTATATTTCCATGCAATGGCTTAGGAGGTCTTGGTGGATTCGTGGGGAGCCATTTGTCCTTCCATAGTCTAATACTACATCCATCACCAAAGATCAATCTAACACCCTTCTTAATAATATCTGCAACTTGTTGCAAACCTTTCCATGCTTGGAAAGAGCTTCTTGATACACCTGCATCCATAATATGGCCTTTTGCAAAATATTTTGACTTATATACTTTGGCTAGAAGGGAATCTGGGAACTTTAATAGCTTCCAATATTGTTTTGCCACCATAGCTCTATTGAAATGGATTAAGTCCCTTATACCCAAACCGCCATATTTCTTTGACTTGGTGATTTTTTCCCATGAGACCCAGTGTATCTTGTATTTGTCTTTCTCTGTCGACCACCAAAAATTTCTTATCATTTGCATCATTTTCTTTAGTAAGGCTTTTGGAAGTAAGAAACAAGACATTGCATAGTTTGGTAAAGCTGTGGCTACAGACTTTATAAGGATTTCTTTTCCAGCTGGAGATAAAAGCTTATTTACCATGTGTTTAATTTACTCTCCAGCTTTTGCTTAATATATTCAAATGCAGTAGATTCGTTCTTTCCTATAATCTGGGGCAGTCCTAAATTCTTTCCTTTTCCTCCACTTCTAACTATTGATGTGATTTGTTTTACATTATTTAGCTTCTTGTATGCTTTCTTCATATATTTTCTAAATCGATTAACATCAAATCTAACATCTTGTTCTTTTAAATATACTTTCATTTTACTTGCGTTCTAACCCACTCCTCTAAATGTTGTAGGATCTTCTAAAACCAATAATTTCTATTATATTTATCGATCAAACTACTTTCTTCTACATGCATACTCTGTTGGATAAGATTGAAGTGACTTGAGGACCAAGTTACTATTTTCCTAATTAAGTTTTGGTTTAATAGGATAATGATAGTTTAGGATTTATCTAAGCTATAAGACAATTCCTATTACGATTAGGTTTTTAGTTTTCTTATGGTCATATAAATACTTAGCAAAAATCGAGTCATGGTTTTTGTGAGAGATTTTGTGAGTTGTTTTCTTTGAGATTGAGAGATTAATAAAGAGAGTCATTCTTTGTTCTTTTGATCTTAAACATTCGATTACTTTGGTTTAACATTGTGGTATCGAAGCGTTAAAGGTAAGAAAGAGATATCATCTTCTTCACATAAATCCACCCGTGTTTATCCAAGAGAAGCACGAGACTCTTGTCCCGTTTTGCTCTGTTTTCCTTCACCGAAAAACAGAGTTTTGAAACGTCAAAAACACGGGTGATATTGTTCCTGTCACGGGAGCAACAAAGGAAGGAGGTGGTAACAGTGGGGCATCTTCAATACAATGTCCCATGCTCAATTCAACTAACTATGTTGTATGGGCTATGAGGATGAAAACTACTTTGAGAGTACATAAAGCATGGGATGTTATCGACAAAGAGATCGTGAATGAAGAGAAGAATGATATAGCTTTGGCACTTCTCTTACAATCGATCCCTGAGGCACTAACACTGCAGGTTGGAGAGCTGGGAACCGCAAAAAGGTGTGGGATGCGATCAAAACTCGTCATGTAGGAGCTGTAAGAGTGAGAGAGGCGAGACTTCAAAGTCTCATGTCCGAATTTGACCGCATTAAGATGAAAGAAACAGAAAGTATAGATGTATTTGGAGGTAGATTTACCGAAATTTCTTCAAAGTCGGCGGCTCTTGGAGTTGTTATTGAAGAATCAAAGCTCGTGAAGAAGTTTTTGTCAAGTCTTCCACGTAGAAAATACATCCATATCGTTATCTCTTTAGAGTAAGTTCTGGATCTAAACACAATAAGCTTTGAGGACATCATAGGACGCCTTAAAGCGTATGAAGAACGTATCATGGACGATGATGATAGTCACAATGAGAACAATAAACTCATGTATTCGGATACTCAACCAGGACATGCCAGTCGTGAGTATTTCAGTGATGCCCGAGGCAGGGGCAGAGGCAGATGATTCACTTTTCGAGGAAGAGGACGAGGTCGGTTTGGAAACACAAACCAACCAAGAGACATATCGAGAATTACTTGTTACCGATGTGATAAGCAAGGACATTACGCATCAAACTGCCCTGATCGACTATTAAAGCTACAGGAAGCTTTAGAAAATGAGAAAGAAGAAACACAGGAAGCAGATGAGTTGATGTTACACGAGAAGATATATTTGCACGAAAAGAATGTTGAACCCGAGAAGTATGAAACCAATATTGGTGAAGACATATGGTATCTCGACAATGGAGCAAGTAACCATATGTCAGGAGGTAAAAGATACTTCTCAAGCATTGATGAGACGATCACGGGCAAGGTACGTTTTGGTGATGATTCGAGAATAGACATTAAAGGAAAGGGGACGATCTCGTTTACGGATATGAACGGAGAAGAAAGGATATTAGTAAATGTCTATTACATCCCGAATTTTAAGAGCAATATCGTGAGTCTCGGACAAGCAATAGAGTCCGGATGTGATATCAGGATGAAAGGAGATCAGTTGATAATGCGTGATCACAAAGGAGCAATACTTGCAAAAGCTGTTAGGTCCAAGATCCGACTTTATAAAGTAAGAATGGGGATAGTGAAAGTTGTGGCCTGCCTACAGCTCACAACTCACGATGACTCAAGCCGATGGCACGCAAGACTAGGACATGTGAACTACAAGACGACGAAAAAAATGGTGAAAAAGGAGCTGGTACAAGGTCTACCTAACGTCGACAATAACCAAGGTGTATGCGGGTCGTGCTTGCTTGGAAAGCAAGCGAGAAAACCATTCCCACAAGCCACTAGTTTTCGCGCAAACAAAGCTCTCCAACTCATGCACGGAGATCTTTGTGGTCCCATCACACCACGAACCCCTTCAGGAAACAGATATATCTTTGTGGTTATTGATGATCATTCAAGATACATGTGGACGAGTCTCCTAAAAGAGAAAAGTGATGCCTTTGGAAAATTCAAGAAATTAAAGGACACTGTCGAGCAAGACACGGGTAGGAAGATTCAAGTTTTCAGAACTGATAGAGGTGGTGAGTTTGTGTTGCAAGAGTTTAATGAATTTTGTGAAGAGTCCGGGATCATAAGACATCTAACAGCCCCATACACTCCACAACAGAATGGAGTAGTTGAAAGACGTAATAGGACCTTGTTAGAGATGACAAGAAGTATACTAAAGCACATGAATATGCCACACTATTTCTGGAGAGAAGCAATTAGACATTCGACCTATCTCTTGAATCGAATATCTACTAAAGCACTACAGGAGATGACACCATATGAAGTTTTTCGGC
Organism: Anastatica hierochuntica; assembly: GCA_900406275.1. Lineage (NCBI taxonomy): Eukaryota > Viridiplantae > Streptophyta > Magnoliopsida > Brassicales > Brassicaceae > Anastatica > Anastatica hierochuntica. The sequence continues at coordinate 16,699 of OVAN01005364.1, read as the reverse complement.
ATAAGAAACCAAATTTCAGCCACTTGCGTATCTTTGGCTGCATTTGTTATGCTAAAATCGACAAAGGCTTACTTACAAAGCTTGATGATAGGTCGCGAGTTCTTTTCCATCTTGGAACGGAACCAGGGTCTAAGGCTTATCGTCTTTATGATCCTAAAAACAAGAAAATCGTCGTTAGTAGGGATGTGGTGTTTGATGAGACTAAGAGCTGGTTATGGCAACAAGATAACGACGAAATAAGAGAAAATTTTGTGCTCTCTCTAGGTCAGTTTGGAAACATGGCTTGCAAGAAATAGCCGAGGTCATTGTTGATGAAGAGAAAAACGATAAAGAAGGTAAGAGCCCAAGAACATCTTCTCGTCATGTCGTGAGAAGAGAAGAGTTGGGCCAACAGAGACCTGCGACTCCTGCGATCGATGATGGTGGCAAGAATGTATCAGACATGCCACAGGTAAAGACTGAACCTTCGGAAGAAACAGACGAGATACTTGACTCTGGTGTTGCACATGAAGCTTCTTCTGATGTAGTTCCGCTAAGAAGAACAGGGAGACAAACCTCAAAGCCAAAATATCTCCAAGATTACGTTCTACTAGCGGAAGAAGAAGGAGAAATTCGGTTAATGTGTGTGAATAATGAACCACACTATTTCAAAGAAGCGAGAACATCGAAGGAATGGGTGTTAGCCTGTGAGGATGAAATGCGATCTATTAACAAGAATCAATGTTGGAATCTTGTAGATCTTCCTTATGGAGTCAAACCGATCGGACTAAAGTGGGTTTTCAAGTTAAAATGCAACTCAGATGGAAGCATAAACAAGTACAAAGCTAGGCTTGTGGCGAAAGGGTATGTGCAACAATATGGTGTCGATTTCGAGGAGGTTTTCGCACCAGTAGCTCGTCTTGAGACAATAAGACTGCTAATCAACCTTGCCGCATCTCATGGCTGGGAAATACATCATATGGATGTGAAAACTGCATTTCTCCACGGAGAACTGAAAGAAACTGTCTATGTACTACATCCAGAAGGTTTCGAAGTCAAAGGAGTTGAGAGTAAGGTGTATAAGCTTAATAAAGCGTTGTACGGTCTAAGGCAAGCACCAAGAGCCTGAAATAACAAGCTAAATCAAATACTTGTCGAGCTCAAGTTCGAAAAATGCACTAAGGAACCTTCCGTCTACAGAAAAGAAGTCGAAGGAAATCTCTTGCTGATAGCTGTTTATGTCGATGATCTCTTTGTAACAGGAACAAGCATTAGGGTCATCGAAAACTTTAAGGAAGAAATGAGCTCAAAATTCGAGATGAGTGATCTTGGGAGAGTTACATATTATCTTGGAATGGAAGTCAATCAACATGAAGCTGGAATCACTGTGAATCAAAAGAGATATGCGGCTAACATCATTGAGGAAGCAGGGATGCTGCAATGTAACTTCCTTCATACTCCAATGGAGTTCGGGTTAAGTTTGTTAAAAGTAGAACATGAGCCAGAGATAGATGCAACGAAATTCAGAAAGAATGTTGGTTGTCTCAGGTATTTACTTCATACCAGACCTGACTTGTCTTATGCAGTGGGAGTACTAAGCCGCTATATGCAAAGTCCAAGAGAGTCACACGAGATTGCTATGAAACACGTGCTTAAGTATCTAGGAGGGACTATCAATTTTGGTCTAAGTTTTGAAAGATCACACAAGAAAATACCAAGGCTGATATGATATAGTGACAGTAGTCACAATGTTGATCCGGATGATGGAAAGAGCACAAGTGGCCATATCTTTTATCTTGGTAAGGGACCAATATCCTGGTGTTCTCAGAAGCAGGATACAATAGCCTTGTCATCTTGTGAAGCCGAGTTCATGGCACGTACTGAAGCAGCCAGACAGGCAATTTGGATCCAGGATTTACTTGGTGAGATTGAAGGTTTTGAATGCGAAAAGGCACTCATTCGCATTGACAACCGGTCGGCCATTGCTCTGACTAAAAATCCCGTGTTTCATGGTCGTAGCAAGCACATACATCGGAGATACCATTTCATACGAGAGTGTGTGGAAAATGGGCAGATTGAGGTGGAGCATGTTCTTGAAACAATGCAGAAGGCTGATATACTGACAAAAGCACTTGGAAAAACGAAGTTCAAAGAGGTGAGAGATCTCATTAGCGTGTATGACCTGAAGACTGACTTCAAGCTTAAAGGGGAGAATGTTGGATAAGCTTGAAGTGACTTGAGGACCAAGTTACTATTTTCCTAATTAAGTTTTGGTTTTAATAGGATAATGATAGTTTAGGAGTCATCTAAGCTATAAAACAATTTCTATTAGGATTAGGTTTTTAGTTTTTTTATGGTCATATAAATACTTAGCAAAAATCGAGTCATGGTTTTTGTGAGAGATTTTGTGAGTTGTTTTCTTTGAGATTGAGAGATTAATAAAGAGAGTCACTCTTTGTTCTTTTGATTCTAAACATTCGATTACTTTGGTTTAACATACTCAATATACGCCAATTTCATTGACTTAGCCATTGATTTGAAGTTTCATTTAGCCCAACCTAACCCGGCCGAAATAACTTGACCAAAAAGAAACCGGGTCTAAGAAACAAGAAGTGGGTTAATGTTGCACGATGAGCCCCAACCATCCCATGGCTAGACTTTTAGGAGTTTATACGCTTCTCTTAAGTTTGTCGTTCTTGATGGCCTAAATGTGATCACCTCGAATCCAACATCTTCAAGCATCTCTTTGATCTTCTTCTCATTTAAAATCACTCTGCCAATATTACCATATCGACTAACCAATACAAGACGTGACTTGTGGATTTTGAGAGTGGAAAGGTTTAAGCTGAAGGCTTTGTCTAAAAAATTGTGAAAACCCACCAATGATTAATAATTGAGAATTCGGGTCGGTCCATTGCCATGGGTTCATATACAATTAGACCCACTTTAGGTGAAGTGAGGCAATGTGAAATCATCTGATACATTTGTGTTTTTTCTAATATCTAACGTGGTTTTCAAACATTTTTTTAGGCTTTTCAGAATCTTTCTTGTGTTTTAGGTGTTGGAACACTCTCAAAAAAAATGTGATGATTCTGGAGGGTTTTAGGAAGCTTTTAATGAAGAAACGACGAACCACATAACTGTAGAAGCTAGATCGGTCGATCACCTGTGCTTGGATCGATCAATTTGAGCCCAACCTGATCGATTGATCCACATAGGTGATCGATTGATCACCTCCTCTGATGAAAAAATAATTATTTTCCTTTTTTCTTTTCTTTTCTGATTTCCTATTTTTGAGAGAAATCCCAGAAACACTATAAATACCCTTAGAACGTTTTTAGGGTTGGTACCTTTTCTTTTCCGCATACTTTTAGAGTTTTATTTTCGTTGTAAGCTTTGGGAGACGAATCTACTTACCTAAACCTCTTGGAGAAGTTTTCTTAACCCTCTTTAATTTCGTTTATGTCTTTCAATAAAACCATGTCTTTCGTTCCAATGATCATGTATGAGTAGTTTCCTTATTAGGTTTTAGGGATTTCAATGGATTTCATGTTTTGATGATTTAGGCTTTTAGACAAGAGACAACTATCTTTAGAATTCTTCATCTAAGTGAATCTTAATGCCTGAACTTGATTGATCACCTAGTTCATGATTTTAGGTTGATAAATTCAATGGGAGGTTGTTTAGAAACCTGATAAACGCTTAGATGAGCAAAATATCCTTAGCCAATAGGAATTGATTTTAAGGTGTTTTGTGAACAAGTCAAACTTGAACTGCAATGCATGCTTAGTCTTTATCGAATTCAACGGGAGTTAGTCTTCGTTATTCTAAGCATAGAGATCAAATACTCCGGGAGGAGATTTGTCTAATTCTGTGTTTTGAGTTCTATAATGAATCTTAATCTATTTTCTTATCTGATTTCCTGAACATTGACCATGATTTCTTGCAAATTACCCTGAGACCTGACGCTTTTAGATCATTGAATTTACATCATTTTTAATACAACTTTAATTTACTCTGCAATTTCGAAAAACAACCCAACAACAACTATTTTTGTGTCTTCTAGCTTGATCTAAAATTGAGAATCCTATGTGTATATTGGTCTCGGTGGATTCAATCCCGAAAATACTACTGCGATTTTCTGTGCACTTGCAGGGTGTTCTCTGGGTTAAAACCTGAGATATCAATTTTTTGGCGCTGTTGCCGGGAACCAAATAACACATTAGATTCTTTATTTAGGATTTAGTCTAGAATTTTTCTTTTTATTTAGTACTTACGGGTTCTTTTCTGCTTCTCTTTGGTGTTTCAGGTGTATGAAAAGAAGAGGACAAGGATCTGAACCTTTAATCTCCTTCGACAACCAAAAGATATAAAGACTCGAACGCGAAAACCGGAAAGCAAAGAAACGAGTTGAGATGGACGACCAGAATCTTCCACTAGGTCAACAAGCTGCATGGGAGAAAAATTTCCTCACGGTCCTGCTCTTCTGGAGCAGCAACGCTTAGCCCAACAGAGTTTAGTACCGCAGTTGATGCCACAGGGTGGCCATAATGTACCACAAGCTGCACAACACAATTAGAATGTGCCATAGATGCCACAGAGCTTGTAGCAGCATGCTAGGAGACCCACTATCAGAGATTTCAATTCACTGGAGGCATTCTTCGTGAACAGAAGTCCAATCAGGTTAGCGCATATTGAGAGGCAATACCACGAGATCAAGGCTCATGTGATCTAGTTGGTGAAGCAGAATCTGTTCCATGGCCTTGCTGCTGAACACCCAATGGAACATCTCGAGATGATCGAAGAAATCACTAGCACCACTCGCTCCAATGGTCTTCTACCAGACTACCTGAAGTACAAGTTGTTCATCTTTTCTCTAGCTAATAAAGCCCAAAGACGGTACAAATCAATTCCCCTGCGTCTCTTACCTCTTGGGATGAAGTCAAGGGAGAATTCCTTGCTCACTTCTACACTAAGTTAAGATCTAACCTGCTACGGAACAAGATCTCATGATTTCAGCAGGGAGATACTGAATCGTTCTTTGAAGCTTGGGAACGGTTCAAGGAAAACATCAGGGACTGTCCCCACCACGGTTTCTCCAGGGATTGTCTATTGAATACTTTCTACATGGGTTTATATGAGAGGTACCAGCTCTCACTAGACACATCCATCAATGGAGACTTTATTACTAAGTCCGTGGATGATGCCTACCAGTTGATTGAGAACCTAGCAGCCAGTAATAACAACCATTGTCCTGACTATGTCAGGGGATCGAAAGGGGCAACTTCTGAAAGTGCCCAAATATATGAGATGAGATCGATGATGGCTCAAATACTGAAGATCCAGCAGAACCAGCAGAGACATGTGAGCTTCTATGAAGATGTCACGGACATCAATGCTGATATTTGCGCAGTAACAGATGCTGAAAATACTGAAGAAGTGAACTACATGGGGTATCAGAACAAGGGGTTCAATCAAAACTACAAGAATCACCCGAACTTCTCCTACAGAAACAACAATGCAGTTAAAATCCTCAAGAGTGCACATACCCTCCAGTAGCTTTCCAAGGAAAAACCTTCATGCAAAATTCGGGCACAGAGATTATTTTTGGAAAGAATTTCGCGCAAAAGCAGGGCAACAGTGGTTTTCAGCAGGGATCTGCAAAAAAATAGTTCGTGCAAAACTCGGGTTCAAGATTTCAGGGAAAAATGTCCGTGTAAAATTCAGGCTTGATGAATTTTCCACCGGGGTTTCAAAATAAGGGACAAACTTCTGGTAACTTCTCTGGTTTCCAAAATTTTCAGCAAGAGCCAACCCCTCAAGAGAATAAATTTGAAGCCATGATGCATCAGTTTTTGGAGGGACAAAAGGTCAGCAATGCGAAAGTAGATTACATGTACAATAAACTTAATAACAAGTTCGAATCTCTCTCTACAAATGTGAAGATGATGGACATCCAGTTAGCTCAAACTGCTGAAGCAGTCAAGAGAGTTCCATGGACTCTATTAGGAAAAGCTGAGCAAAACTTGAGAAATCAGGAATGCATTTAAGCCATTACACTCCGCAGTGGCAAGGAACTCACTTTAGTGCTTCAGAAGGGTAAGGAAAAGGAGGAGGCTTTCATTTTAGAAGAAGACTCTGAAGAAAACAATGAGAATGACGAAATTTTAGAGAAGTTTGCAAAAGCTACAAGTGGATCGATCGATCCACCTAAGGGATCGATCGATCACCTTCTAGGGACGAATTCTGAAGCTTCTTCTTGTTCACCTGCACGTGTCTATGTCCCTAAGGTCTCATACCCTGTTCCTGCAAAGAAGACATGAAAAGAATTAGAAGATGCAAAGTGCAAGGAGCTTGTAAGTGAGCTTACCGTAAGACTCCCATTCATTGATGCGTGTCAGATGGTTCCTTCTTTGAAAAGACACGTGAAGAACATGCTCAGTAAAAATACCAACCTTGAAGATTTGATGATGATGATTATGGAATAATGTTGTGTTATACTAGAAAAAAAGATGCCCAAGAAACGTGGAGATCCAGGTCCTTTTGTTTTGTCTGTGAAGATTGGAGACCTCACCTTTGAGCGATCTCTTTGTGATTTGGGGTCCATCATTAATCTTATGCCTTTCTCTGTGGCTAAGAATATGGGGATGACAAGATTCAATGACACTAGGATGACTTTGGTGTTAGCAGATCGTTCAATATGAGTTCCTATGGGTGTCTTGGAGGATCTTCCTGTTCAGATTTGTAGTGGGTATGTACCTGCAGACTTTGTGGTTTTGGAACTTGATGAAGAACCAAGGAATCCTATAATCCTTGGTATAGCCTTATTGGCTACCGCAGGAGCCATCATTGATTTTTAGAATGGCAAGATTGATCTTCGTCTGGGAGATCTACTCATGAAGTTTGAGATGGACACTATGCTGAAGAAACCTTCTACGGATGGCCAAGTCCTCTCTAATGATCCTCTTGAGGTAGCTCTGGTACAAGAAGAAGGAGAACTTGAGTATTTGAATGAAGATGCCTCGAGGTACTCAAGGATTCTAGATGCTAGCGCAAGCATGGGAAGACTGGTAGCATACAAAAAACTGGAAAACGCAGTAGAGAAGCCACATATGGAGGCAAACCCGATGCCCCTATCTGACCAGTGGGGCGAACTTAGAGCTCCAAAAATGGAGCTCAAGCCACTTCATGAAGGGCTAAGGTACGCATTTCTCGGTACTAAATCTACTTACCCTGTGATTGTCAATGCTGAATTGAATAATGCTGAAACTACCATGCTAGTTAGGGAGCTTAGGAAGTATAGAAAAGCTGTAGGTTACACTCTTGATGATATCACATGAATTTCTCCAAATTTGTGCATGCATAAGATCCACCTAGAGGATGAGTCTAAGAGTTCCATAGAACATCAGAGGAGACTAAACCCAAACCTGAAAGATATTGTCAAGAAAGAGATTATGAATCTTTTAGAAGTTGGGATCATATATCCTATATCTGATAGCACTTGGTTTAGTCCAGTGCATGTAGTCCCTAAGAAGGGTGGGGTTACACTAGTTAAGAATGAGAAAAATGAGTTGATTCAAATAGGACTGTTACAGGACATATGATGTGCATTGATTATAGGAAGTTGAACGCTGCAACTAGGAAAAATCATTTTCCTTTACCTTTCATTGATCTGATGCTTGAGAGATTGGCTAACCATCCTTACTACTGCTTTTTAGACGATTATTCAGGTTTCTTTCATATTCCTATTCACCCAGATGACCAGGATAAAACGACATTCACATGTCCTTATGGCACTTTTGCTTATCGCAAAATGCCATTCGGTTTGTGTAATGCCTTTGCAACTTTCCAGAGATGCATGATGTCTATTTTTACTGACCTGATTGAGGACATAATGGAAGTCTTCATGGATGACTTTTCTGTCAATGAATCCTTTTTCTGTGTGTGTTTCTAATTTGTGCAGGGTTCTACAACGATGCTAAGACAAACATCTAGTTCTGAACTGGGAGAAGTGTCACTTCATGGTTAGAGATGACATTGTTCTTGGCCATCGAATTTCAGAAAAGGGGATCAAAGTTGCCAAGGAAAAAGTCGAGATCGAAGTTTTCTGGGGCATGCAGGTTTCTAAAGGAGATTCATCAAGGAATTCTTGAAGATTTCTAGACCTTTAATATGGCTGTTGTGTAAAGATGTGAAGTCCCACTTTGATTATGATTACATGTCTGCATTTCTAGCAATCAAAGGTACCTTGGTGAGTGCACCTATCATTCAGCCTCCTTACTGGGAATTGCCTTTCGAGTTAATGTGTGATGCCAGTGAATACGCAGTAGGAGCAATCCTGGGACAGTGCAAAGACAAGAAGCTACATGTGGTCTATTATGCTAGCAGGACTCTGGATGATGCTCAATGCAATTATGCCACTACTAAGAAGGAGCTTCTCGCTGTTTTCTTTGCTTTTGAGAAGTTCAGGTCTTATTTGATTGGTTCTAAAGTGATTATTCATACAGATCATGCAACATTGAAATATCTACTGACGAAGAAGGATTTCAAGCCTCGTTTACTGAGATGGATCCTGTTACTGCAAGAATTTGACATTGAGATCAAGGACAAGAAGGGTGCAGATCATTTATCTAGACTACGCGTAGAAGAAGCTGTCCCACAGAACGATAGCTTTCCTGAGGAGCAAGTCCATGCTGTAGATGTTAGACAAGCTCCGAGACAACGACAGTTGGTGCAGACTCCCCCATGCAGGGGCGCAGGAATGAGCTGCGACCATGGTTTCGCGATATCGCGAATTTCCTTGTTGCAGATGTTGAACCTCCTAACTTTGTCAGTTATACAAAGAAGAAGTTTCTCAGGGACATAAGACACTACTTCTGGGATGAGCCTTACTTGTACAAACAGTGTGCTGATGGGATTTTCAGGAGATGCGTTACTGAGGAGGAGATTCCAGGCATTCTTTTTCATTTCCATGTATTAGATTACGCAGGTCACTTGGCGACCTTCAAGACAGTCTCTAATGTTATTCAAACAGGCTTCTAATGACCTACAATGTTCAGAGACACTCAGGCCTTTGTCTCTAAGTGTGACTCATGTCAGAGACAAGGCAATATCAGCAAGATGAATGAGATGCCTCAAAACTTCATTCTCGAAGTTGAGGTCTTTGATGTTTGGGGAATTGACTTCATGGGTCATTTCCCATCTTCTCACAAGAATCAATACATCCTAGTTTCTGTAGATTATGTGTTTAAGTGGGTTGAAGCAATTGCTAGTCCCACTAATGACTCAAGGGTTGTACTAAAGATGTTCAAGACCATTATCTTTCCGCGGTTTGGTGTGCCTCGAATTGTGATCAATGATGGAGGTTCAGACTTTATCAATAAATGTTTTGATGGAGTCCTGAAGAGACATGGAGTTAAGCGAAAGGTAGCTACACCTTACCATCTTCAGACTAGCAGACAAGTTGAAGTTTCCAACAGGGAAATCAAGAGTATTCTGGAGAAGACTGTTGGAGCTTCTAGAAAAGATTGGTCTACTAAAGAGGATGATGCATTGTGGACCTATAGAACAGCGTACAAGAAACTTTTGGGGACTACACCATTCCATTTAGTGTACAGAAAGTCGTGTCATCTCCCAGTTGAGCTCGAGTACAAAGCAACATGGACAGTCAAATTACTGAATTATGACATCAAGTATGTTGTAGAGAAGCATCTACAACAGCTCAATGAGCTCCATGAGATTAGGCATGTCGCATACGAGAACTCTTGAATCTACAAGGAGCGAACAAAAGCTTTTCATGAGAAAAAGATCATTCCTAGAGACTTCAAACTGGGAAATTAGGTATTTCTCTTTAACTTACGTTTAAAATTGTTTCCAACAAAAGCGAAGTCTCGATGGTCTGGACCATTTACTATCAAAGAAGTGAGGCCATACGGAGCAATTGTGCTATGGAATCGTCAGAGTGGTGAGTTCGTAGTAAATGGGCAACGTCTGAAGCCATACTTAGCTGAATCTGAAGCTACTGAGGATATTTCTATTCCCCTCAGTGATCCTACACAAGCTTGAAAGGGCTCTACAGTCAAGCTAATAACTTTAAAAGAGCGTTGAGTGGGAGGAAACCCACTAGTTTTCATATGTTTTCACAAAAAATCTAGAAGCGATCGATCGATCACCCGGGAGCGATCGATCGATCTAGCCCGTGAAATAGTGATCGATCGATCCCCCAAGGTGGTCGATCGATCACCCTGAAAATGTAAACCAGGTAAGTTTTTGGTTATTTCCAGTTTATTTCTCTAAAACCAAACCGAAAAACACATAAAAAACCCTTGACCACATTTTAAAGATCAAAAACCACAAAAAATTCAGCCTTCTTCTTCTTCCTCCTTTGAGTTTTTCCTCCCAAAAAACTACTAAACTCCATAACTTTCTCAAATCTCATCCAAATCAAGCGTTCTTTTTTGTCAAAATCTATATACTCTTCGAGCTCTATTCATCCCCACAATCAGTTTTCGATTTTGCTCATGATGGCAAGATCAATCTACCTCGTGCAACATGCCCACGAAGATCCACAAACATTCCACTACCACATCCGCCCCTTCCACCACCATCCTCCTCGCGTGCGTTGGTCATCCGAGGCTCCTCCATCTCAACCTGCGAATGAAAGACAATGGGGGGGCAATGCTGAGAGGTTTAATTTGGCACAATTGAAAAAGGTGAAGATGCCATTACAAAGCAAGATTGCCCCGAGACACTACATAAGTTGGGGTTATTACCAGATATCGAGGAGTTGTTTCATAACATGGGGCTCGAGGATCTCTGGCGCCTTGAAGCGCCAACTTACTTGGATTTATTTTGTGAGTTTCTTACCTCCGTGCAGGTTGAGTATGCAGACATAGAGGTTCCTATTGCTAGCACGGGTGTCCTTTCCTTCATTGTGGGAAGGAAGTATTATCGCATCACGATTCTGGAGCTGTGTACTTTATTAGGATTTAGTCAAGGAGAGCGGACTTCACTTGAGTGGTCCAATGATATGATACGTGTATGGGACATCATCAGATCAGAGAGATTTGTTGCCCGATTCTCCAAGTAGTCGTTGATTCGTAACCCGATATTGAGGTACGATGCTGGACTTATGGGTACTCTTTTCTTTGGTACAACTGTTACCGCAGGTGTAACGACTTGGCAGCTTGCTCTGCTTTTTCTGGGAGTGCGCCACCTGATAGACCCTACCATTTGTGCTGGTTACCGACCTGTTTCTGAGTTAAACATGGGGGCAATTTTGGCTTACAACTTGGTCTCCTACAAGAACAACATGTTTGATGGGTCTGATGCGAGGAAGTGTGCGTATGGAGCAACGATCGTGCGCATTATGAAACATTGTGGTGTTGACTTAGAGTCCGTGCGGGTAGAGACAGATGCTGGTGGTCATTCTGTTCTTTGATTTGACTTGACCACATTAGTCAACAAGGGCTTCATTTATGGGCCTACGTGGCGCATTCCATCTGGTGGTCCATTCATCTATAGATTTCAAAACCAGCGTGGTGACTACTTCCACATTCAGCTGCCGCAACCAGAGATTACAAGACTTCATTCTTTTGCATCTGTAGAGTTTCTGCCCATGGAGCGTCTCTGCGCTCCGCCTACTTACTTTAGGGCTAGGAGAGCCACTCAGGGCGCCACTATTCCTCCACCTGTTGAGCCGCAACAACATGTTGATGTTGCTGGTTTTGGACCATTTCCTGGTGCTGCTCAACACCATTTTCCACAAGCTGCTCGGACTTTTGAGGGACTCTCGTACCCTTACGATCTGACAGCATTCATCCTACCATCACTGCCATAGCCTGCAGATGCATTTCATGCTTATCAGATTCAGGCAGTGCAGATTAACAATGCGCTCCATAGGCGGATTTGGCAGGCTATCACGGAGTTGGCTTCTTACTTTTCGTGCTCCGCTGCAGCTAGGGACGTTCAGGAGAACTCTACTGAGAGTTCTACCTCAGCTAGGAGACGGAGGTGCAGAGGGAAGAGAGCACGAGGTGCTGATGCTGCGGAACCTTCTGGAGCAGGACACAGTGCCACTCCATCTCCTTGACCGCAACGTATTCTATCTCTTTTATCTTTGTCTTTTATCTTTATTTTGGTGTTTTTATTTTGATCACTTTTCTTTTAACTACTCACACCAGGGATGGTATGAAGTAAGTCTGGGGGAGGGTGTTTCTTGTACTGATTTTTATTTTTCTTTTGGTGTGTTTTAACTTTTGAGTCTTTTACTTTGTTTTATTGAGTCAAAAACTTTGTAGGAGATTAAGACGGAAATCGATGATGAATGTTGAACTAGATGTCTTGTTTTCTTTTGTGACTTCTGAAATGGCCATTTTGTTGCAGAAGATGTTAGTACAATCAAACCAGTGAACCCTTTGGCTGAACTCCCTACCTGAAAGTCTCAGCCAGTAGATTCAATTTGATCTGACGCTAACTCTATTTCTTTCGATTATTTAATTGAAAATAATTTTTTCATCAGTGTTTTGTCAGGGATTGAACCACCAACATTCACGGAATTTTCACCTTTTTACCACTTTTTCTTGCTGAATGGTCAGACTAATCTTTAGCTTGGTACGACACCCTTACCTTTCCTCTTTTCTAAGTCCTTACATTTTCTCATCTTTCATCTTGGTGCACACATGTGCAAACACAATGGAGAGAATAGGATTGACACAATATACTCTGCTGCTTAGGATTGGTTAGTAGAATGATAGGTGGTTAGACATTTCTTTGTCTTTTGGGTTCTGCTTGAGTTTAAAAGAAAATCTGCGATAGTAAAATGAGGGGGTGGTTGTTTAATGATTCCTTGGCTGTCTTTAACGATATTTTTGAGACTTGTACTGAAAGAACTGGCCTTGCCCCAAATGTGCACGAAAAAAACAAAAATTGCACAAAAATGGGGCTTGAAATTATTTATAGTCCCAGTAGTTCTCATTTTCTAGGAATTAAATCTGAGTTGACAATTTGGTGATTTTGGGGTTTATATCAGTATACTTAGATAGTAGAGGAACTGTTGTTATCAATAGATTCGTCTCTCCTGCGATTTTGCATAATGTCATGCATTTTTTTATATTCTTGAAAGCCCTAAACACCTAAAATCCACCACTAAAATCATCCCTCCTTATACCGAGCCCTTTCCTGACATTGATTTTTAATGAGAAACCCATGCTCTGTTTAATAAATGTTAAAGAGTTAACTATTGGGCCGTTGAGTTTGCAGCTTGGGATTTAAAGTATGGATAGGCTTGGGAAGTTATTGTGGAGAACTAAGGGAGAACGTCAAATGCTTTTGTTTACTTATGTGGCCAGATGAAATGTTTTTGAAAGGCAAGGTTCACTAAGATTTCTAGAGTCTCCGCGTTTTCAAATCTTTATGCTAACTTGGATTTTGTTAGTCTTTACTTGAGGACAAACAAAGGTTCAAGTTCGGGAGAATTGATATATTCGTGTTTTTGTTAACATCTAACGTGGTTTTCAAAAAAAATTTTAGGTTTTTTGGAGTACTTTATCTTATGTTTCAGGTGTTTTAGATGTTGGGACACTCTCAAAGAAAATGGGATGATTCTGGAGGGTTTTGGGAAGCTTCTAATGAATAAACGACGAGCCGCGGAACTGAAGAAGCTAGGTCGATCGATCACTTGTGCTTGGATCGATCAATCTGAGCCGGACCTGAAAGTGATTGATCGATCCACATAGGTGATCGATCGATCACCTCCTCTGACGAAAAAAATAATTATTTTCCTTTTTTTCCTCATTTCCTATTTTTGAGAGGAATCCCAGAAACACTACAAATACTCTTAGGATGTTTTTAGGGTTGGTACCTTTTCTTTTTCGCAGACTTTTAGAGTTTTATTTTCGTTGTAAGCTTTAGGAGACGAATCTCTTCACCTAAACCTGTTGGAGAAGTTTTCTGAACCCTCTTTAATTTCGTTTATGTCCTTAAATAAAACCATGTCTTCCGTTCCATGATCATGTATGAGTAGTTTCCCTGTTGGGTTTTAGGGATTTCAATGGTTTCATGTTTTGATGATTTAGGGTTTTAGACAAGAAACAACTATCTTTAGAATTTTTCATCTAAGTGAATCTTAATCCACGAACTTGATTGATCACCTAGTTCATGACTTTAGGTTGATAAATTCAATGTGAGTTGGTTTAGAAATCTGATAATTGCTTAGATGAGCAAAATATCCTTAGCCAATGAGAATTGATGTTAAGGTGTTTTGTGAACAAATTAAACTTGAACTGTAATGCATGCTTAGTTTTTATCGAATTCAACGGGAGTTAGTCTTTGTTATTCTAAGCACAAGGATCAAATACCCCGGGAGAAGATTTGTCTAATTCTATGTTTTGAGTTCTAGAATGGATCTTAATCTATTTTCTTGTCTGATTTACTGAACATTGACCATGATTTCCTGCAAATTATCCTGAGACCTGACGCTTTTAGATCACTGAATTTACATAATTTTTAGTAAAACTTTAAATTACTCTGCAATTTCGAAAACAACAACTATTTTCGTCTCTTATAGCTTGATCTAAAATCGAGAATCCTAATGTGTTTCTTGGTCTTTGTGGATTTGATTCCTGAAATACTACTGCGATTTGCTTAGCATTTGCAGGATGTTCTCTGGGTTAAAACCTGAGATATCACCACAGAAGCATTTTTTTCGTCTAGTAAGATATAAATTTATTTCGGCATCCACAGTTAGAACGGATGCGTTGAAATAAACTTAAAACTCAGAAATCACTCAATACACTTTTATTAGATATCACTCAAACAAAACTCACAAGTCTTTGTTTGATCACTTTTACGTTAACAGCTTTCTTTGCTAAAACCACTGACCAATATCTAAACCCTTCCTAGCTAGAGAGCAGCAACAGCTGCTTGATTAACCCAAACCCTAAGAAGCAGAATCGAAATCTTTTTCACAAGAACTCTCTCTCAAAACGCACACCCGCCTCTTCCTCTTTTCTTCTCTTAAATAGACGTTCTTCCTTGACCTAGAGAATCTTGACGCTATCTTCTAAGATACGTAAATCTTCTCTTCTTTCAATATTTTCACGAGCTTGACACATCAGCTCCACGTGTTAATCCTTATCATATCTGAGTCACACAACCATCCCTTTGTGCCACCAGTCTCCTCGGCTCTTTTAAGCCCTCACATTCTCCCCCTTTTTGTTTGATTATGTCAATCCAAGCACCTATCTAAATGGCAGCTTAAACAGAAACAGTCTCATATTTAACATTAGCGATTAGTCTGAAACACATATCCATAGAATCAACTATAAAGAAAACAAGTTATTGACACACAGGAAACACCAGTTAAACTTGAAACAAAAAAAAACTGGTCCTGTTACAACACACCAAAGATCATAGACCGATTACAAACTAGTCCCAAAACACACAGGTAATGCCAACTGACTGCATCAATCAGAATCCTCCATAGCATCAGCAGAGGAGGCGCCATCATCAGAGTCTTCACGAACATACACACCATTCTCTCCCCCTGTTTGGTTGCATAATCATACAAAAACAAAGTGAGGAAAGAGCAAACCAACTGACAAAGAGAAGAGAACTTACTTTTCAAACGCACCTCCATCTGATAGATCATTCTTTTCAAATTCCTGAGATCGAAAGCCAAGGATGGAGGCGCAGGATCATGCTCTCCACCAGAACCACGAGCACTCTTATCCAGGGAGACAACTCGAGGTGCAGGAGAAGTTTTGTCCTTGCGGTACACAAGAACATTTCGTTGAAATCGAAGAAGCTGAAAGATGAGATTGGGGAAAGGCAACCGAAGACCAAGCTGATCAGGGTGCCTGGATACTTCCAGAATTTGCTCATACACAAGCCTCCCAAAGATAAACCTTTTGTAGTTGCATATCATGTAGATAAATTTAGCCCTGATCTGTGTCATAGTAGTGATGTTGGCAGAGGGAATCCAATTCCTACAACAAAGCTTGTAGAGAATAGCCATAGTGGGAGTAAGATGCTTTGATTGGAACTCCTCCCAACGATTCTTGCGACCTCCAGTAAGCAGCATAATAGCCTCAGAAAGGGGCTCATCCATGTAGACCTCAGAGTCACGAGTAGGATGTGTGTCAGGTGGTCTAATGAACATCCGATTGATGAGATCAGGAGAGAACTCATATATTTCACCACGCAAGTAGACCAAACACATATCCAATGAGTTTGATGCAAAATCACCAAGATTGCTGTAAAATTCTCTGACTACTTGTTCTACATATTGATCAACCTCTATGACCGACAGTAACAGCCCAGCAGGTTTAACAACATCTTCGGCTCCCAACATCTCAGGCTTCCCTAAAGGCATGTACTTTTGATCAAGAAATGAGCGTACCTTGAAACTCTTATAAGCTTCGGCTCCTTTTGATGTGAGAAATTTCTAGTTGAAAGGGCGCACAGGAAGAGTGCTGTAAATGGCAGGAAACATATGAGTCTTGCGACGATGTACTCGTCGATTCTCTTCCATGCGCAACTCAAAAGGAGCATACCCACAACCGATTCCTTCTCTGTCATCATTAAAAGGTTCTTCTTCATCCTGATGCTCTGCATGTTCATCATAGACCGGAACATCATCCCAGTCCCCGTCCTGATATGTCATGGGTTCCTTCTGATGGCTCAGGTTTTCACCCAAGAAATCACTGCAAGCGTACAGTTA
>OVAN01005363.1:0-23665 GCA_900406275.1 Anastatica hierochuntica | reverse complement strand
GAGACCCTTTTCAGGCATCGATTTCGTCGGGACAGTTTTTGACCCCAATAGACCACCTCTTTCTCTAGATTTAATGGCATGTGGAGTCTCCAGGGTTGGCATCCAAGGTACAAGAACCCTGAATCTTTGGCCTGCAGCCTGGTTTGCCGTTAAGGCTGAGTTGGTCTCTCTAAGGGTTTCGTTCTCCAATTCAAGTTGCTGCAGGTGCTGCGCATTCTCTTGGAGCTTTTTGGCACATGCCTCCACTTGTTGCTTTAGTGCTTGCAACGTCGGGCCCAGTCGGGGTCTCGTCCCTCCTTAGCTGTTCCATTTCTTTGATTCTCGTCTGAAGGGTTTCCAGTCGAGATCTCATCTCTTCATAAGTGAGGTTGGTTCGTTCATGTGTTGTGATCACGGCGTCAACGTTGTCTCCAGCCATTGTCATGTAGTTTAAAGTTTGAGCCCTCCTCCTTTTAGCGCAAAATTGTTGTGGATGTTGTGGGGAGTTCTTTGATGGCACTACAGAAGCAAGAAGACAATGTCTATTCGTTAAGATGAATGATTCATGGTAAGAGGATCTAAGCAATAAAGGCTAGAAGATGGTTTTTCTTGAAAGAATCGATCAAAGAGATGGTGAAAGAACAATTGTATTAGCCTCTTTTCCTAGGATTTTTCAGATGATCTCCATAATCTCCTAAGCGTTGTTATTTATACATGAAAGCCAATCCTTATCCCTTTAGGATTAGTAGATACAATAATTATCTACAAATATACATGATTATCTCTTTATTAAATAAAAAAGATAAGTATCGGCTGAGAGTCGGCTAGCCTTCCGACTTTCTGCATCCTCGTGACGTTTGGCTTCCTGCTTCTTGGCATTCTCCTGCCTTATGGCTAAACTTTTGTACTCTATCCAAGCTAATGGCTCAAATTACTCCAAACACTCACTAATCATGATTGTAAAACATGAATCAACATGAAAGAAAACCATGATCATTGTAGGAAAGAAGAAAAAAATAGGAAAAGAGCAAACTTTAATTACAAGCACCAAGATTCAACAAGGGTTTTGACTAAATCCTCAAAAAAGCAAAGAGAAATCAAAACTTAGGTTTTTACAAGGCTTAGAGATCAATTAATAGTAGTTTGGAACGAACTGGGTCGATCCGGTTTGAATCGGGTCAGGTTGAACACGAAACCTAGAAAAACTGCAAAACGAACAATCGTGGGTTCGTGTTTGGGTCGTTCGGCCATTCTGCCAGAATTCGGACTAAAAATGAGCAACCCAGACATCGAATAGTGGTTGTTCATTTTGATTCGAATGACCCATTCACCGAACATCACTTGGTCAATCTTTGTTTTCGTGACAAACATCATTTTCCTCATCTTATCTTTGATCCTTGAAGCTTCTATGCACTCCTTTATGCTCCTTTGTTCTTCTAGACACCTCCTCATGCTCCAAAACACCTAAAATAGATCGAAATATGCAATGCAAATGGAACATACAACTTATGATCCTAAAATGATGCATGAAACCAAAAGAAAATCAAAATCAAACTAAAAAATTAATAAATGACTAAAAACATGAAAGAAACTAGAGAAAACTAGACTTGAAATCATGTGATTTCCTCAAACATCAACTCCTCCGGACTTGACCCTTGCTTTTCCTCAAGCAAGTAAACAAAGATCAAAACCGAGAAAGAAGTTTGAAGGTGGAGAACTCATAACCTAAGGGATATACAAAGGATACTCAACCAAAATCCTTAAAAAGATGTAGCATATAGCAAGAGTCGATTCTAGTCTTTCGTACTTCGCCATAGCCTTTCTAAGCCCCAATTTATTTTAAGTTCCGAGACTAAAACAAACTCATACTATCAACTCATTCGACTCTTTAACATTCATTCTTTTTTTTATTAAACGGCGATCTCATTAAAGACAATGAATCAAAACTATGGACAATGAATCAAAACTATTTGGCTAGGTAAGAAAAGGCTTAAGAAATAGTGAACAAGAAGGCTTTTCCAATTTTAAGTGGCTCACTCTAAAAAAAGTAGTGTAGGAAATTATGAAAAAGCTAGGGAGAGTGAAACAATTGGCATGTACAAGAGGATTCACTTCCACTAATCTTCCCAATCCCTTTCCTCAATTCTAACTCTACCGACAATGTCAAACTTTTCACACCATAACCACAATCAAATTTCTTTCTTTTCAAGCTCTTTTATTTTAAGCTCTAACCTCTGTTTCTTTCTTTTGATGCATAAACACTCTAAGGATTTTTTTACAACACTAGCTCTTTCTTTTCTATCCACTTAAAACTTTCTTTCTTATCTTTCTTTCTTTCTATTCTTTGTGGATTTTGATAATTTTCTTTTCATATACTTAGAACTAGTTTTTTTTATCTCAATTTTGACTTCTTCTTAGAGTGTTTACATTCTCTTTTCTTTTTTTTTCTTTTGAGAATTATCATAGATACCATCCCCAACTCCTACTCTTCTTGAGTTCTATCTTAGCCCTTCCTATCTATACTAACCTTAAAGCGAGGCTAGTCCTATGTAAGCTTTTCCTTTATCGTTCCTTTATCGTTCCTCTACGTCACATGAATTTTCACATGTGTCCAATTTCAAGAAAAAGACCTCACTCATTATAAAGCAATGGGGGTTAAAAAAGAACGAATTAAGGGTTTAGGGAATGACACCACCTTCAAATTGAAAGCGGTCATTTGGATTAACAAATAAAATAGTAGGAAACGGTTCTTTTATCCAAATGTTTACGAAAATCCACGACTTAGTATTCAAAGTCCCTAGTGAGGAAAAAATGATGTCAATATTTTAAATCCAAATTCACTAGAGTCAAATGAGTTTTTAAGTTGGTTTTACTAAAGTAAGATCTTTCAAAAGGGAAGTTCTAACTATGGATTTTCCATTTTTTGTTTCGGGTCAAGCTACATGATACGTCTAACAAGGATTTTGATTGATTTCCTAAGCATTAGCTACTTACAAGGTGATCAAATCATCGTTCCCCTATGCAAATGCATCCACATGCTTTCTAAGACCCAATCCTACTGAATATGATGAGATAAAATAACAATGCAAACTAGAATATATGAGACTCAAAGAAGAGAAAATAGAAACAAAACAACTAAAAAAATTTGACTAGAAACCAATTCCCCTCCCCCCAGACTTATTGATCACCGTCTCGGTGATTAGATAAATCTGACGAAGAGGATCAAAATACCATAACGACAAATGCAAAAGAAACAATATTTACGATGGTAATAAATTGGTACCTTGGAGCTACGAATCATTTTGGCTCGATGGACCGCTAGAGGAAGCCTCAGTGTGACGTCTCTTCCTCCTCTTGTACGTCTCCAAGCGTACTTCTTCCTCTTCATTGGTTCCCTCATTTTTTGCTTCCTCCTCTTCTTCATCCGAAGATAAGGATACTGGAGGAATTATCTTCTTGATATCCCGCATTAGCTTATCATTATGCTTGGATTGAGCTTTGTTGATCTTTTCTTGTGCCTTGGTAACTTTGGTGAGTAACTTTTCCAACTTCATTTTAGGTACAAAGCTCATCCTTGGGAGCTCATGGTGTCACAATTGGTTAGTCAGTCCCTCTTGAGAAGAATCCGATTCTTCATTCACAACCACACCTCGTGGAATCTCACACTCGGTTATGGAGAGTTTGAACACCATGTTTGAGACACTATTAAGTGTTGTTCTCTCGGTGTTGGGTAATAGAGTCTTCCTTGGCTCTTTAAATGTCATAAAATGTCATAGAGAAGTGGTAGTTGAAATGATGTGGAATGTGGCTCTTACTCAAAATCTTGAGTTAACCAAGTGCTCATAGTCCATTTGAGTCGAGCCCGCAACATGATCGGATTTTGTAAGGTATACTCCCCCTTTTTGAAAAGCGGTGTAAGGAAAAGGAATCCACCAATGTGGATAGATGCTTCCTTTGAAGTTTCATTCCTATATTCAAGTAGAGAAGTAGCAAAAATGCATCCATAGTTTATTTCGTCACCCACTTCATCCATTTACGGTAATCCTTGCGACTCTCGCGACTCTTTGATCAAACGTTTCACGCCTGGGTAAAGGAATCTTGTTTCCTAATTCTTCACTGTTGCACAATACTTTCGAGCAAAGATAATGTTTCCTGGAAGCTTCATTATGTAGCATAGCAGCGGATTTCTCAACTTAGCTATTTTTCCAGAGCTTGAAGCATAATCACTAAATGCAACCGTTTTCCAAAGGTAATGAACTCCTCTAAATGTATGAAACTTGTGGTACCAGCCCATTTGAAACTCATAAGCTTCACAAATGTTTTCTATGGAGATTGCGTAGGTGGTCGACTCAATCTTGAAGTGCACCTTGCCTTATGGTGGTTTTGGTTTCTTTCGATATTTGTATTTCACCTCCACCGTACTCAAAAAGTGCTTGATCAGATCTTCATATGTTAGCTCATCCATTGTTGCAAGAAATTTCAGTCCCATTCTCTCTAGAGTTACATCAAAGTCATCAAGTAACCCCAACGAAGCTTAAACCTCACGGTTTGCAAACTTTGTTGGCTTGACCTTAAACCGTTCAAGATTCTTTAGACTTTTAGTCTCTTCGCTAGTCCAATTGGTTTTCCTTCCCGTTGCTCTACTTGCTCTTTACATTGTCTCTTGAGTACGGAGGTGAAGAGCAGCGAAAGTAATACTATAATTTTTCAAAGTGATAATTGAACTTAAAAGTGAGAGAGATGGAGAAATTCTTTTGGTCACGTCGAGCAAAGATGAAGAAGAATAGCATATAAAGTTGAACTGAAAAAGAAAAAAAAAATTTCAAAAAGAGTCAATTGTTATTTAATTAATTTATTTATTTATTTTTAATAAAAATGATCGAATGGTGGTTGGCTTCAAGGTTGGTGGGCCTTTCTGGCCAAAACAATTCTTTTTTTATTAAACCGAAATAAACCGAATTAAACCAAAGATTTACCCGGGTGAAGTATTTTGATTGACCTCGTGATCGACCTTGGGTCGGTCATTTCTCATTTTTCCACTAAAATTTGTTTTCTCCTCTTTCTTTTCATCCCAATTTCACTTCTTCTCTTATTGACAAATAGTTTTGCATCGTTTAGGCAAGACATTCTCAACAGTAACCAAGTATTAGAGCAGGAAACTTACCACTTGCTACTACCCCAAGAAATATTGACATATTAAGGCACGTTAGAGTTTATTTTCATTGGCCAACACCGAGTAGACAAAAATGACGTATCTGATTGGCTGGCTTGGGATCTCAAAATGCAGTCGATACCATAGAGGTGATTTGATAGAACATCTGACCATTGTAATATATATTATATGTAGTGATGTATTATAGTATAGCTTTCTTGCGTGTGTGTGTGTATTATTGTGTAGGAGGAGCTTGAGAATTCAAATTCAGGTTCAGGTCCAGAAGATGTGATGAGATGGTAAAGACAGTTATATATATAGCAAAAGGAAGAGATGGTTGGAGTTTTGGTCATTGAGATGTTGTTTTTGTTTTTGGATGTGGTGATGAATCTGACGCAGAGCGAATGATATTGGTGGTAAAAAAAAACGCATACACGCAAAAATGCGAAAAAACACTAGAATTGCAAAAATCACCAATAAGCAAAAACCGCTAAATCTGTAAAAAACGTAAAATCTAACAAAACCGCAAAAAAAGCAAGAATTGTAAAACCCACCAAAATGCAACAAACCCTAAAACCACAAGGTCGGAAAATTTCCGTAAAACTCGTAAAAGCTGGAAAAATCGTAAATATCACTAAAACAAAAAAACCGTTTAAAACGCTAATTCCTCAAAAACAACCAAAACTGTAGAAAACACCAGAAAGAAAAAAGTGTAAAAACCATAAGAACCGAAAAACCACCAAAACTCAAAAACTATGAAATTTGCAAAAAACCGTAAAAATCAACAAAATCGCCAAAATCCGAAAAAGAGCTAGCATACAAAAACATCTAAAATACCAAACACAAAATAGAAGAAAAAATCGATAAATCCCCTAAAACCAAAAAATCCGCCACACTTCAGAAAATTGCTAAAAACTTTCATAAGCTTTAATACCACTAAAGCCGTAAAAACGGCCAAAACCAATAAATTCACCAAATTGAAAAATCTCTAAAACCGATAAATCCACAAAAACCACAAAACCGCTAAATTGTTAAAACTTCAAAAACCGCAAAAACCAAAAAACCACTAATAATGTTTCATAAGAAAATAAAATAAATTCATAAAAATAATATTTTGATAATTATTTTAATGATTTTATATGATTTTAAATAACTAACATTATGACAGCACAAAACCTGTTTTTTGGTAAGTTCCAATTAGATGCATTTGGATACTATTAAAAATTCACAAACGAACAAACTTGTATCTATTTGGATGCGAAATCAAGATACGGAAGCGAACAACATCTAGATGCACTTTCCAGATACTACATCCATATACAAAAATGAACAATGTCCAAGTCTAAAATTAAAACAGTATGAATCATTAAGAATCTATAATAGAAAATATGACCATCTCTCTCACAGGTTGACACGTCAGCAGCCTAAAATAGGACATGTCCTCATAGAAAAACGGCAAGGTTGTTTGCGTCGATTCTATTTTTTCCATATATTAATTCCCACGACGTCTCTATAGGGCCTATTCTCCTTCATCGATTGCGAATTCAACCCCAGAAATACCAAACCTTCTTTCCAGTCCATATTTTGATGGACTCCACTGAAAATTCTTTTGTCATGCCGTTTTCGAAGAAACCCTCGTCTTCACAACCCAGGGAGAGATAATCCATGCTCTCAAGGCTATCTTCCTTCCCTCAAAACTCTTAAAAACATCATCTTTTAGTTCAAACATTTTTTGTAATTTGTGTGCAATTTTTTGTAATTTGTGTGCTGAGAAGCGAGGGCTTTCTCGGTATGTGTAAAGATCTTCGCTTTTTGCAAAAAATGGGAAGCTTAATGGAGGAGAAATCGATGTATGTGATCATGGTCGGAGGTCCAACAAAGGTATCTTCTTCTTTTTTTTGCTTTTGTACGTCTTTTGGAATGCTTCCCTCAATAGCAAATGACTGAGAGTTAGTTAAACTTCTTATAATATACTTACTTTAAAATTTTCTTTAGTGACAGAAAAGTGATAAAGTAGATCTCCGATCTGAGTTTCTTTTGACAAACTGTGCTTCACCGCCGACGTTGTGAGGCAACATCCGGTCATTTTATCTCTGTTTCAACCTTCTCTTTTGAGTAGCGTTTGTTCTCCATGGCGAAGAAGAAGCTAGGGTTTTATCAAATTCATTAAATAGTTTTCTCTGATGGCACATGTCTATGGTAGTGTCAAAAGGAGATGTGGAGAGTTGATTTTGCATTGAAGGTTTTAGTGGTGCCCTATAGCTGGATTTGATTTTTGGATCGACAAGTGTTGTGGACGCGTATTTCTTGTGTTGAAGGCCTTTTGGTGAGCAACTTAGCTTTTGAGATGTCGACTTTATTGAGCTACAGTGCAGATCCGTTTCAGGTTCATCTTAGTTGGTGAAGCATGTCCTTCTTATTTTGGTACCGCTTCTCATTGATTTTTTGGCTTCGGTTTGTGCTTTCTCTCTTCTGTCATGTTGTCTTTGTAAATGAGTTTGAATATGTCCCTGAGGAGTTTATTTTATTCTCTGATGCTACTGCATGTCTAAGTTTCCTCGAACTTGCTAGTTTAGATTTGACTTGGGATCTGAGTTGGGATCGTCATTGTGATGGCACTCCATTGGGAGCATCGACTAGTCGTTCTCTGAGTTTTTGAGCTAGTTTTCAAGGGAAGCAATGGTGTCGTTCTTCAATTCTTCTCTTCCGACAAGGTGGCTTGTCTTTTTCCTGTAGATGGCAGAAACAAGTTTGTGAGTGTCCTTGTGTAAGGGTTGTTGGACTTTTTTGACCTTTTCCCAATCAGATGTCTTGGCTTTCCTTGAACCTCTGCAATTTCGAGTGCTACCTTTGTTTGGTGAGGTCGAGATGGTGTGGTTTCTTAGCACTGATATAGTTCGTTCGTAAAATTCTTGTTATTGTTGTTACTGGTTGTGCTCGTTTGGATATTTCTTTGGAAGTCTCTTCTTTTAGAACCGTTGCAGATAATAAGTTCGTGCGGAGTGCTCGTCTTTTAGCATGGTTGTGGCATCAACTGTTTCTTTCAAAAGTTGTGGGTTCGTTTTGTCTTAGCAGTTTGGAATTAGTGTTTAGAACTCTTTTATTACTCCGTCTTCTTTTTTTTGTCGGTTTAGAATTCCATGGTAATCATTGGACTCCCTCTTTTGGGCATTTGGTTATGATATCTTTTTGTATTTCTTAACGGTTTAAGATAGTCGTCTTTGTTACAAAATTTGTATCGCTTAATGTTTAATATAACTCCAGATGAAAAAGAAAGAATTTTTAAGTGACAAATATCTCTGCAAATTTAATCAAATTTACCATATATTTGACGAATATTTTTGCATTTTTACAAATCTTTCTATTTTAAAATAAACAACTCTAACTAAATCCAACAGCAATTTTAAAATCCAACACCTTAAATTCACAAAAGTGAGAAAACTAATCCAAACTAATTTGTTAAAATTCAGATAAACCAAATCAAAGTCAAATATAAAAAACCGAGAACAAAAGTGTATTGTTGTTTAAGCGAAAGAAAGTTTCCGTCATAAAACAAAACTCCGCTCTGATAATTCAAACTTAACTATAAGCAATCAATGTTTTGTCAATGAAGAAAACAAATCAAGTTTTTCTAAAACGAAACAGTCAATGAACATTTGTACATTTGAAAACTCAAGACTTTCACC
This sequence comes from Anastatica hierochuntica, assembly GCA_900406275.1. Lineage (NCBI taxonomy): Eukaryota > Viridiplantae > Streptophyta > Magnoliopsida > Brassicales > Brassicaceae > Anastatica > Anastatica hierochuntica. The sequence continues at coordinate 14,848 of OVAN01005363.1, read as the reverse complement.
CAAAAATAAATAGTGTTGGCATTCTTAAAATGATTATAATGTTATAGAAGTTAATTCGGTTTATCAAGTAAAATGTATCTTACATTTGAAAGAATGAGCAAAAGCTCAGAGAAGATAGTGATGAAATTTTTCTTTATTTCAATTTGTGTTTTAACATATGAACTTGATACAGAGAGAGAGTTTCTATTTATACACATTCTCGTAAAACTCTAATTGACAGTTGTCTTAATCTGCTGCAGTCTCTTGATCCAAGAGAGGGTCAAAACGATTATGCGTTGAGAGCTGTATGATTTGATTCTTCTTCGTACACTCTCTGTTGCTGCATCTCTTTTGTTCTTCTCTGTTTTTGTCGTTTAGCTTTGGAGAAGAAGATAATATTGGAACGGCGTGGTTTTGTTTATTAGAGGGCTAAGGCTGAGTGATGATCTTGGGCTTTTCATTCTCGTGGCTCATCTTCTCTTTATCTTTGGCTTGTTATGAGAACAGAGGATTTAGCTTGATAGTGTTCATATGCCCCCTCAATCTGAGTGTTGGTGTCACATCGACACCCAGTTTGAATCGCAAGGAACAGAAAAATGATGTTGGAAGAGGCTTAGTGAAGATGTGTGCGAGCTGTAAGTGAGAGGGTATGTGTTTAACAACAAGAGAACCTAAGGCCACACGTTCTCGGACATAGTGAAAGTGTGTCTCGAAGTGTTTGGTTCTCTTGTCAAATGCAGGATTAGCGGTGAGGTAGACGGATGATAGATTTTCGCAATAAAGCTCAGGTGTTTGATGAAGTGGTACCCCTAACTAAAGAAGAACATTGTTGATCCAAGTGATTTCAGAAGTTGTATCGGACATCGCTCGATTCTCGGCCTCGGTTGAGCTTTTAGCGATAATATCTTGCTTCTTGGCATACCAGGATATCAAGTCCTGACCAAGGAAAGTACAATATCCTCAGGTTGAGCGTCGAGTTCTTTTGCACCCGACCCAATCGCTATCACTATACGCCCTTAGTACACAATCCATTTTTCAGTTGAAAGAGATGCCCATGCTTATAGTGCCTTTAATGTATCTCAGTACTCGTTTGAGTACGTTGAAATCGGAGACCGATGGCTCATGAATTATTTGACACACGAAATTGACGGCATATTGGATGTCCGGACGAGTCAAAGTCAAGTACTGGAGCTTTCCTGCAAGGCTACGGAAATAAGTGGGATTAGGGAAAGGTTCATCTTGACCTGGTAGCTTGTAAGGCTGATGTGGAATAGGAGTTGTTACTGAAGTACACGAGCTCATTGCTGCTATGGACAACAAGTCCTCTCCATATTTTTGTTGAGAGAGGCATAGGCCTTGAGGATGATGTTGTGCTTGAATCCCCAAAAAATAGTGTAACTCTCCCATATCTTTCATCCAAAAATGTTTGTTGAGTTCTTCTAGAAGGCTTTTGAGCAGCTATTGTTGGTGATCAACATATCATCGACATACAAGAGAAGTATGATGATGTTGTTGTTACGTATGAGGATGAACATAGATGGGTATTGGATGCTGGAACTGAAACCAAATTCAAGAAGAAAGTCTGAAAATTTTTCATACCATGACCGAGGGGATTGCTTTAAACCGTAGAGAGATTTGTGCAATCTACACACATGATCGGATCTTGCTTTGTCTACAAATCCTGCGGGTTAAGTCAGGTAAATTGTCTCAGTCAAATCTCCATGGAGAAACGCGTTTTTGACGTCCATTTGCTTCGCTTCCCACTTTAAAGTTGTTGCTAGTTGAAGCACTAATCGGACAGTTGCAGATCGTATAACAGGATTTTAGGTTTCGAGGTAATCAATACTTTCTTTTTGATCAAAAATTTTAGCTACAATCCTTGCTTTGAGCTTATCGAGACTTCCATTGGCATTCAGTTTTGTCCTAAAAACCTACTTGGAACCGATTACTTTCATATCAGGTGTATAAGGTTCAAGAGTCCATGTTCTTGTTTCGGCACAATTGTCCATTTCTTCAGTCATTGTTGTTGTCCATTGTGGATCTTTCATCGCTTCTGTAACGGTTTTTGGCTCTGGGTATGTCACCTTATGTGTAAGCAAAACATATCGTTGGTTGGGTTTAAATATCCCTGATTTGGCTCTTGTGACCATAGTGTGTCCTTGCTGTGAGGATTGTTCTTGTATTATTGAGGATACATGCGCAAGATTTTGTGAACTGGGGGATGTGATCTGTTTTGGAGAAGTGTCTTGAGTTGCTGCTCTTTTACGTTCAGAAGGAGAGATGGGAAAATAATTACTCGTAGAAGCTTCAGCAATGTATGTCCCAAGATTTAGAGAATCAGCATTGTTGCATATAGGAACAAGATCAGGGCTTGCCGTACACCCAGAACATTCATTATCTAGCTCAATAGACATTGTTGTGTTTGCTCCTGTTGGTAACGAAGGCAGAATATTGATATTAGGCAGAGAAGGTGAGATAAGTTTAGGAGGAACTTGTTGTATAGTTGTTGGATTGCTCTGTTTTTCAGATCCATAAGCATGTTCTGAAGTCTGAAAACTTTTCTCTCAAGCACTCAACAATGGTGTAGAGCTCACAGGTTGAAGATAAGAGTATGTATTAGAGAAAGGGAAAGAGTTTTCATCGAACACTACATGGCGGCTGATATAAACTCTCCCCGTTGGCGGATAAAGACATCGGTAGCCTTTATACTTGTCCATGTAACCAAGGAACACACACTTTAAGGATTTGGGATCAAACTTGTTAAGTTGATAGTCACGAAGAGTTGGGTAACAAGCACTACCAAACACCCTTAATGACACATAGCTTGGTGTTTTGTTGAACAAAAATTCATAAGGACTCTGGTGGTGTTCAAGCACCGAAGATGGTAGAAGATTAACCAAATAGTTAGCCGTAAAGAAAGCATCGACCCAATACTTTGAAGGCACTTTGCTTTGAAATAACATTGTAAACCCCAACTCGATTATATGTCTATGTTTTCTTTCGAATAAACCATTTTGTTGAGGCGGGTGTAGGCAAGAGATGTATTGGTGAATACACGAATCTTGGAAATGTTTAAGAAAATTTGTACTCGTAAATTCACCACCCCCATCGCATTGAAAAATTCTAATTCTTGATTGAAACTGGTTCTCAATTTGTTTTTGAAATGCGACAAAGATATTAAAAAAGTTTGATTTTTGCTTCAACGGAAAGAACCAAGAATATTGTGAGTAGTTATCAACAAAAACTACATAGAATTTAAAGTCATGTATAGATATTATCGGGGCTGGTCCCCAGAGGTCACAGTGAATCCTCTGAAGGGGTTTAGTAGCAGCAACAAAAGTAGATATAGGGAAGGCTAATCTTGAACTCTTTTGAAGCTTGCAAGGTTCGCATACTATGGTCTGCTTGTTGCTTACTTGGACATCCTTTTTATTGAGTAACCACTGAAGAACTTGATCATTAAGATGGCCTAACCTCTTGTGCCAAAGTTCACCACTTGCTGAAAAATGTCTAGAAGAGTGGAATGTCTTAACTCTCGGGTTCTCCAGTTTGTAAAGCCCCTCATGGTTTCTTCCAAACTTCAGAACTTTCCTTGTTTCTTTGTCCTTTACAACAACATTATCAGCATTGAATGTAAAAGAACATGGATAATCCTTTGTTAACTTAGAAACAGACAGCAACGATTGTGCGATATCAGGACACATGAGAACATCGTTTAACGAAAGTGTACCTGAGGTTGATGGTAAGTCGGTTGAGCCAATGTGTGTGATGGGCAAGAAGTTGCCATCACCTACCATTATCGTGTTTGAGCCATAGTAAGGTTGCGTTTGTTGTAGATGCTTTGTTGTGTTTGTTACATGAGACGTTGCGCCTGAATCTGGGTGCCATTCTTGTCCACTGTTGTCAGTGATATATGTTATTTTCATTACAGTTAAGGCAACAACAACATCCTCATATTGATAGTTGTTATCGAAGCGATACCAACACTGAAGAGCTTGGTGTCCCATACGGCCACAAATTTGACAAATTGGCGTCTCAAGATTTGTATCAGGAGATGAAGATGTGGAAGACCTTGAGTTTGTTATGAACTGTTGGTGAAATCCTCTCCCACGGGTAGAGAATGTCTTGCGTCCTCTGCCTCTGTCACGACCATACCTTCCACCATAGTTTCCTCTACCTCTGTTTGGGTAACTATTGTTGGAGTAAACATTGGTGTTGAAGGCTAAGTGAAACGTACCGGTTGAGACCTCAGTATAGCTTTGAAGTTTGTCTTCATAGCCTTTCAATATGTAAAAAATTTCTTCATATGTTGGACCTAGATGCAAGTCCAAAGAGCTTTCTATTGCATTTATAATCGGCTCATACTCTCAACCAAGTCCATGAATAACAGTGAAGATTTTCATCTTCCTTGTGACTTGACTACTAATAGAAAACAGCTAATCACAGATTCCCTTTATATCTCTAAGATAATCATCCATTGTTCTATTTTGCTTAGAAATCGTTTGCAATCGCCTTTATAGCTCATAAAGTATGGTAGAGGAAATACGATTAAAGTGTTTAGCGAGATTCTGACATACCTCATCCGATGTAGTGGATCCAACAGCGATATTAAGAATATCTTCGGAGAGAGACCCTTGTAGCCATGCCATCACAACTTGATCAGATCTGACCCAGGCTCCATATTTTGGGTTAGGAGCAATGTTGGTGTGTCCATCGATGTCAGGAACAGAGATTGTCGCAGCGGGGCAAGGAGCTAAGCCATTGATGAGACCAAGAAGACCCTGACCAGACATAAAAGCTTCTAATTGTGTTTTCCAAAGGATATAGTTGCGTTCTATGAGCTTAATAGTTACACAGTTAGCAATATTTAGGGCTGGATAAGAATAGAGCTGAACAGATCCGAAAATGGCTCTGATACCATGAAAGAATGAGCAAAAGCTCAGAGAAGATAGTGATGAAACTTTTCTTTATTTCAATTTGTTTTTTTCACAGATGAACTTGATACAGAGAGAGTTTCTGCTTATACACATTCTCATAAAACCCTAATTGACAACTGTCTCAATCTGCTGCAATCTCTTGATCCAAGAGAGGGACAAAACGGTTATGTGTTGAGAACTGTGTGATTTGATTCTTCTTCGTACACTCTCTGCTGATGCATCTCGTTTGTTCTTCTCTGTTTTTGTCGTTGAGCTTTGGAGAAGAAGATAATATTGGGATGATATCGTTTTGTTTATTAGAGGGCTGAGATTGAATGATGATCTTGGGCTTGTCATTCTCGTGGCCCATCTTCTCTTTATCTTTGGCTTGTTCTAAGAACAGGATTTAACTTGATAGTGTTCATAAGGGCATCTCCAATGGAGAGTCCTTAAAGGGGATCCTTAACCAAATAATAATAAAAAATTATGAATAGTTAAGGATTATTACATCAAACAATCCTTAAAATCCTTCTTTAAAGATTGATCCTTAGTGAGTATCGTTACTGTTCACGGGTCCCATTGACAAGTGGCGGCCCGTGATAGGTTGACAAATTTAATTTTTTTTTTTAAATCCGAAAAAATAGAAAATTAAAAAAAAAACCAAAAAATTACTTTTCTTAGGATCCCAACTGAGTTTCTCGGTTGTGGATGCTCTAACATTTACTATTTTTAGTTTGTCTCTAATAAAATTTCATTATTCTGTTCATGGGCAAGAGGCAAGTTCATGGGAAAATTCATCAATCAAGAAGAAGAAGATAGAGAGCTCGAGATTAGACGCGGCCTCTTCTACTTCTCCCCTGTGTCTCCATTCTCCGGTCTCCTCTCTCATATCATTCCACACCACCGCCTCCACGTTATCCTCCACTCCCCACCTTACACTCCATGCATTCATCATACTCCCCTTTCTCTGCTTCTCTTCAATCTTCTTCGTCCTCTCCTCTTGGGCACATTTGCTCTTTCGTGCCATTGCTTCATCCACGTCCTCATATTCTTCATATGAATCATACACCCTTATGTTATCGTCTTCCTCGCTCTCCTCATACTCTTCCTCTTCCCCTTCTTCTTCTTCTTGTTCTTGTGACGTCATTCCTTCGAGATCTACCGGATCCAGTCCTGCTAACTTCTCGAACTTATGAAGCTTCCTGAGTAGCCGCCTTTTCGCCCCTGTTTAGTCCAAATACAAAAATTTAAAACTTTAAAAACAATAAGGGCACCGACTTAAGTTTTGTTTTCTATAATCCGTTGCTTCATATGATGTGATGGTTGATTGGTTACTCACGTTGTACAACTCCAAAGCTGCAAGACAAGAGATTGAGATGTTCAGGCTCTACTTGGTGGTGGTCCTCGCCATGCTCCTCTTCCTCCTCAAGAGGGTCAAGTACAGAGACAGGGCTACATTGTTCTTTGTCTTCCTCTTCTTCTTCTTCTTCTCTCTCTTTCTCTAAGCTCTTTGTCTCATCTCTATCTTCATCCTGTTGAAAACTCAAAACTCATTTAGCTCGCTTTGTTTCACCATTTTTTTTTGTCTTTTTCTATTTTTGGCTTTTGGGTCACAACTAATTTCGGAAATTCAAATTTATGTATCTATAAAGTTTATATTTTACACTATCTATAATAACTATATTAATTATTCCTCATATACTTGTTTAAATTTCTTTCTATGCATTTTGTGTATACTACAACCACAAATAGGGTAACTTTTACATTTTGAATTTTGTAAACACACAATTTAGTACTGTCATATAAAGATTGCATTTTGACTAAACATTGATACTATTCTTTTCTGAGACTAGTAGCTAACACATAAGGTTTGGTTTACATTTAAGACTTAACCTACTGAACTAAAAGGTAGAAAATGTGTTTTAGTGTAATTTGGCAGATAAATTATTTGATTTGAAAATTTTGAAATTGAACTTACCTATAGTGTGATGCAATAATCATCATATTGACCGTATAGATACGTAAATGACTTAAAGACCCCTCCACAAAATGTCCCGCTTTAATTTCTACGACAGGGTTTGACTATAAAATAGGGGCATATACATCATTTTCAAAATATAAACATATTTACCGTACTCCTAAATAACTTACACGATTCAGTCAACATCGAACACATAATTTTCAGTCGGCCATGTGTCTCTGTTTTTAACCAGAAGATGTTTTTTTTTTTCAGTTTTTCCACAGAATGTTTTTTCCACTGTATGGCGATTTATAGATCAACCAGGAGTGGGTTTTAATTTTTTTTTTCCACCAATCGCAATGATTTTATTAATCGAGATTCTCCCAAGGGAGTGGATTTCAATTAGAAATTCAAAATAAAAGATTATAAGATTTTTTCAACTTTAAAATTTCATTAATTAATAAGATGCTAGATAGACCCTTTTTCAAGACATATATTTTAAATATTATGATATTATAGTTTGGAATTTAAGACATAAAATGTAAATTATAGATTTTAGGATTTAGTTTTGGAGTTTGTTTTGTTGGAGTATGTTTGGTAATATGAAATATATAGAAGTGGTCTATTTTAGTTTTTTGAGTAATAGATAATAGACGAAAGATTGAGACAAACCTCTGCACTGCGTCGCGCCGGAGAAGTAGCCCTCGACGTGAAATGGGGAGTCCAGTTATCGGAAGAAGAAGAAGTTGTCTGAAGAACAAAACGAAAAGGGCTCTCAAAAAAGCACTTATCGCCAATCTCCCCGGAACGCTCTCGCCCACTACTGCTACTCGTCGGTTCCGAAAAAATCGCGTTTCCTTCAGCATTCCTGAAACGCGGTTTCGATTTGCGGTTTGTCAACCGCTTCAAAACGGACCCGAACATCCCGAACCCATTTCTTCTGTTACGAGAACGAGCTTTGTTGTATGTCTTCGTATTCTTAGCCTTCTTCCACTGTTGCTTCTGAATCCTGGCCGCCGCTTCCAACAGAATTGCGGCGGTTCTTGCCGGAATCTTGAGGAAAACACGGCCGTCGCTGGTCTTTTTATTCGCAAGAGAAGGGAGCTCTAAGAGAGGAGATTTACTACGAGCCGCGAAGAAACAAGAGCCCTCGCATGAGAATAAACCAGGAGATGAAACGGCGGCGTTCTTGGCGCGCATATCGGAGAAACCCATCTGAGATCGAAAGTCGGTGATGTAAAGGTTGAGATGAAAAGGCTCTTGGTCTTCTTGTAGCAGCTCATGCAAGTGCTTATTCTTCTTCTCACCCATGTTCACAAAACCTACTTTCAAAACTTTTATTTGCTCTCTCTAACGAATTCAGAATCATAGAAATAGTAGAACGAAGAAAACTTTTTGCTCTTTCTTATAAGAAGAGAGAGAGTGAGATTGTGTGTGTGAGAGAGAGATTGTGGTGTGGAGAGTGAAAGATGAGCAACAGTTGTAGAAAAAGGTTAAGACGTTGGATAAAGAGTCAATGCTTAGATTTGGCTATTTCCGTGCATTGGTAATTTATGTTTGTTAAAGAAAGTTTAGTTGCCATATTATTTTGACTGTGGGCCTAAATGTCTCCTGAAAAATATAGTTTACGTGTAAAATTCAAAGAGTCTATTTGTGGAGTGATTGTAGAATCCGAATATTTATTTTTTGTCCAAATTCAATTGATCCGTAAATTCACCTTAACTGTAATGTGCTCATGCACTAGATATATATGTAAGCACAATCATTTTGACATGAAAGAACAAAACAGTGTTAATGAAGGGGAAAAAACATATGTACCGTCAGATTTGTTTTGGTCACACAATTCATTAGTTTATGGATTTTATGGTGACTATCAATAACGCGTGTAATCTGCAATACAATTAGTAATCTAATGAATTGTGTGACCAAAACAAATCTTAGTAAAGCATGTAGCCTCTAAACAATCTTCTAAATATCTCTATATATAAATTGAGGAGACAGAAAAAAAAATTTTGAATTCCGAAAATGAATTGTCCAGCTTTGAGCGATTTGAAGAGTTATTAACTAATGAAAAGAACTTAAAACTTTTTATATTTAATCGTGACATTACGGTCCATAATAGTTAATATAAATAATTATCTGATACATAAATCTAAATAATAAATGAATATTTAATTTTATTATTTTTAAATATAAAAAGATTTGCAAAAGATATTTTAAAGTGATGTTTATTTTGTCTCACATCGATTGTAAAAGTATAAAAAAGCAATAAAATTACAGTATAAAATAAAGCTCTCATGTTCAATTGCAAATCATCTTTTTTCACATTTCGAATGTGTTCGGTTTTAATAAATTGAATCGAATAGTAATTATTATTTTTGATTCAAAAACATTTTGCATTGAGTTAAACATAATAACTTTTACATTCTTTAGTTTTGATTCCTTTCGGGTTAAAAACGAACCAAAATCAAATCATTTAATGTTTAGATTTTCATTTAAATTTTCCAAATAGAAAAGATAAAATTTATAAATACTTCAATTTAGAATATTTTAATAAAAACTATTTTACAATATTTTTTAAAGTTCGTGAACAATAAAAAAATTTGTTAAATTTTTATAAACTAATTTCGTAAGTCCAATATGTCTAAAGCATTAAAAAATTTAAAGTGGTGTTTTATTTTGCTCCATATTGTTTATAAGAGTTGTGAAGAACAATAAACTTATTTTATATATTAGATTTCACATGTTCACTTAGAAGACATCTTTTATCATATTTTATACGTTTGGTTTTAAGTAAGCGAAATGAATAATAATTAATTTTATGAGTTTAAAATAATTTAAAATGAGTTAAAAACAAGAATTTTGTATTGTTTGGTTTTGATTTTTCGGATTATACAGCTTATTGTTTTAGTTCTCAATAAGTCTTAGTTAAAATTTTCAAAATATATAAAGGATTAAATTTTTAAAAGATATCGATTTTTAATATTTCGATAAAAAATATATAAATTTTTTTAAAGCAATAAAAATATTTTATATATTATTTGAGGAGACATAAAGAGAAAACAATCAAGAGTCGAAATTTGATGTGTCTACCATAGAGTGTCTTGGGGTTATTAACCAATGAGGAAGCTTTAAAATTTTCATACCTAATTGTGACATTAATTGTGATAAAAAATAGTTAAGATTCTTAATGATTTTATACACATAATCTAAACAATAAATGAATATTCCATTTGAGTTATTTTTAAAATAAATATGATTTGCAGAAGATACTATAATATTTGTTTTAAATAATTGTATTTATACACAATAAAATATTTGAATTTTTTAAATATTTATGTCCATTATGAAAACATTAAAATCTTTAAAGTGGTGTATTGTTTTGTCCTACATCGGTTGTGAAAGTTTTGAGGAGCAAAGACATAAATTATAAAATAGACTTCACATATCCATCCACAAAATATCTTTTCTCACATTTCCTATATATCTGACTTTAAGAAATCGAACCAAGAGTAATTGTCTTTTTTGCATAAAAAATTGAAATAAGTTAAACATAATACATTTTTTATTGTTTAATTTTGATTCTTTCGTGTTAAAATCGAACTAAGACTGGATCATTTAATATTTCGATTTAATTTTCTTTCAATTAAATCTTTAGAAAGATAAAAATGATAAAGAATTAAAAAGATTATGGTTTGAAATATTTTGATAATAAAATTTAAAAAATCGTAAACAATAGAAAATAACTAAATTCTTACTTTTTAAAACTCAGTTTTGGTTTTCTTAATCTTTAAAGTTGTATGTTGTTTTTCCCATATCAACTGTGAGAGCGTTCAAGGCCAACAAACTTATAGTATAAAACAAACCTCTTATTTTCATTTAAAACATTTATTGTAAATTTTCAGATATGTTCGGTTTAAAGAAACAAAATCAAATAGTTTTTAATTTATTTGGGTTTAAAAATAGTTTCAATTGAGTTAAACATAATATTTTTAATATTTTTTGGTTTTTACTTTTTTGGATTATAACTAAATCAAAACCGAACCATTTACTGTTTTGGTTCTCAATCGGTATTCAATTAAAATTTGCAAAAATTAAAAAGATTAAATTTTCAAAGAATTCAAGTTTTAACATTTTGATACAAAATATAAACATGTGCAAACAATAAAATATTGTAGTTGCTCTTTCATAAAAAATTAAAAATTAATAAAATTTAGAAGATTTGGTTTAAACATTTTAAAATATTTTTTAAAAATTTCAAGAACGATAAAAATATTTAAGTTGTTACTCTCTTAAGCCCAATTTTTAAAGTCTGATATGGATGAAACACTAAAAATATTTAAAATAGTGTTTTGTTTAACATCGGTTGTAAGAGTTTTGAGAAGCAATACATTTATAGTATAAGATAGACTTCACATGTTAACTTACAAAACATCTTTTGTCACAATTCAGACATGTTAAATTTTAAGAAATCGAACACAATTGTAAATATTTTTAAGGGGTCAAAAATGGTATGAACTGAGTTAAACATAAGAATTTTTATTTTTTTAGTTTTCATTTTTCAGGATTTGTATTGAGTCATAAACTGGACCGTTAAGTGTTTCGATTCTCATTTCAATTTTATTCAATTAATTTTACAAAAACTTAAAAAGATTAAAATATATAACAGTTTTTGTTTGTAACATTTTGATAGAAAAATGTAAAATTTTTTGTACATAATAAAAAATTCAGGGTGCTCTTTAATAAAATAAAATGAAAAACGGAAAACATTTTTAAAAAGATTTTGTTTGAATGTTTCAAAAAAATTTAAAGAATTCATAAACCATTAATGTATCTAAATTGTTATTCTTCTAAGCCCAATTTTGGAAGCCCGACATGGATGAAACACTAAAAGTATTTAAAGTGATGTTATTGTTTTGTTCCACATCCGTTGTAAGAATTTTGAAGAACAATAAACTTACAGTATAATATAGACTTCACATGTTCACTTACAATATATCTTTTGTCACATTTAAGATATGTTCAATTTTAAGAAATCGAACTGAATTGTAAATATTTTTATGGTTCAAAAATGATTTGAACTGAGTTAACTGTATTTTTTGGTTTTGAATTTTCAAGACTAATACCGAAAAAAAATTGAATTATTAAGTGTTTCAGTTTTCATTCAGTTTTATTCAATTAGTTCTTACAAAAAGTTAAAACGATTAAAATTTTTAATGATTTCGGTTTATAATTTTGATAGAAAAATATGACAAATTTTCGTAAAAAATTAAAAAAGGTCAGGTTGCTCTTTAAGAAAAAAAAATGGTAAGTTTTTAAAAAATCTTAGGTTTGAATATTTCAATAAAAATAATAAATTACACAAACAAGTAAAATATTTAAATAGTTACTTTTAAGGTCAATTGTGTAAGCCCGATATAGATGAAACACAAAAAGTATTTAAAATGGTGTAATATTTTGTCCCACATCGGTTGTGAGAGTTTTGAGGAGCAATAAACTTACAGTGTAAGATAGACTTCACATATTCACTTACAAAACATCTTTTCGCATTACATATATGTTCAATTTAAAGAAATCAATTAGAATTGTAAATATTTTAAGGTTCAAAAATGGGGGAAAATGAGTTAAATGTAAGAATTTTTGTAGTGTTTGGTATTGTTTTTTGGTATTAATATCGAACTGAAACTAAATCGTTAAGTGTTTCGGTTCTCATTCGGTTTTGAATTAATTTTTGCACAAAATAAAATGAAAAACATTTAATGAAATTTAGGTAAGTAAGATTTCAATTAAAAATTTAAATTTAATTTTTTTGTAATTAATAAAAAACATTTTAAATTGTTAATATTTTAGTCCAATTTTGTTAGCCCAATACAGATAGAAAATTATTTTTTAATGTTGTTGTGTTGTTTTTTTCCCACATCGAATTTGAGAGTTTTAAAGAGCAACCAACTTTCAATGTAAAATAGAACTTTCATGTTCTCTTCAAAAACATCTTTTGACATATTTCAGATATATTGGATTTGAAAAATGAACTGAATAATAATCACTTTTTCCCCAAAAATTGTAACATAAGAATTTTTTTTCATTGCGTGTTTTCGAGTTTTTATAATTATAACTAAACAGAAATCGAATCATTTAGTGTTTTGGTTCTCATTCGGCTTTCAACAAAATTTTGCAAAATAAAAAATAATTAAAATTTGAAAAGATTTCAGCTAACAATATTTCAATAAAAATATAATATTTCTATAAAGAATAAAAGAAATAGAATCGAATAGTAATTAATTTTGGGGGGTTATAAAATGGTTTGAATTGAATTAAACATAAGAATTTTTGTATTTTTGATTTTGATATTTTGGATTATAACTAAATTATAACTAAACCATTTAGTGTTTTAGTTTACAATTAAAATTTTCAAAAATTAACAATATTAATATTATTCCAAAAAATTGGTCTATCGACACACTGTAATATCAACTATCACCATTTTCTTTTTTTATTTTGAATTACATATTTATACACTTTTATTATTTAGAAATTAATCCTTATATACTATAATTCTGCGCTAGGCGCAAATCAAAATCTAGTTTTCCATATTTTATGATTTTTTTTTATCATTTTTTCCCTTTTAACTGTCTCATTTTGCTACCAGATTCAAAAATTTCAATAGCGAACTCATTTTGGTTTAAGAATTTTTTACAGGAAGAGCCGCATGATTATACGGGTATTGATATTTCTGAGCTGCGAGAATTGTTGGTGTTTCGGTGTTCTGAAGGTGATAAAGAGCAGTTGTTGCGGGTTGTATCGCAGGAGGAGGTGCAGAGGGTTCTCTTTGCCATGCCGTCTAATAAATCTTCCGGTCCTGATGGATATACTAAAGAGTTTTATAAGGGGCTTGGTCTGTTATAGGCAAGGATTTAATCAGTGCGGTGAGATCTTTTTTGCGAATGGCTATTTGCCCAAAGGAATAAATGCAACTATCTTAGCACTCATTCCAAAGAAGGAGAATGCGATGGAGATTAAGGATTACATACCCATTTCCTGTTGTAATATCTTATACAAGGTAATTTCAAAGATCATTGCCAACTGACTTAAGAATATTCTCCCAGCTTGTATTGCTCCGAATCAGTCCGCTTTTGTTCAGGATAGACTTCTCTTGGAGAATATCTTGCTGGCCACGGATTTATCAAAGGATTATCATAAGGCTGTAGTATCTTCTCGTGCTATGAGGCAGATCAACATCGCCTAGGCTTTTCATTCGGTCCAATGTAGTTTTCTGCGAAATGTTTTATGTGCGATGGACTTCCCAGAGATCTTTATGAAATGGGTTTTCATTTGTATCTCTACGGCGTCGTTTTCTCTTCAGGTTAATGGTGAACTCGCGGGGTTTTCTTGAGAGTAAGCGGGGACTAAGACAAGGTTGTGCATTGTCTCCGTATTTAGTTGTTGTTGCTATGAATGTTCTCTCAGCATTGCTAGATAAGAAAGTTGTTAATGGTAGCATCGGTTATCACCCAAAATGTCGCCGTCTACAGCTCACCCATATTTGCTTTGCTAACGATATCATGATCTTTACGGATGGGTCTTTGAGATCCATTGAGGAAGTGGTCACCACTTTCATATATTTTGCGGAGATTTCTGGTTTGCGCATTAACTTGGAAAAGTCTTATTTATTCACCGCTGGTGTAACAGAGGAGGACCGGACACTCATGGTAAATCGGTTTCGTTTTCAGCAAACGGTGTTACCGGTTCGGTATCTTGGTCTTCCATTGATATCTAAGTGGATGTCGGCTCAGGATTATGCTCCTCTTCTTGATAAAGTTCGTCTGAAGTTTTGATCATGGTCTATTCGGTTCCTCTCGCTTGCTGGTCATTCACAACTCCTACTCTCTGTCATACGTAACATATCTCAATTTTGGTGTATGGTCTTCAGACTTCCCAAGTGGTTGTTGGTGTCAAAAATGGTCATCTCGAAATAAACGTCCAAGATCGCATC
>OVAN01005362.1:0-23666 GCA_900406275.1 Anastatica hierochuntica | reverse complement strand
ATTTGTTGGGGGATGATTATCTTTGACAAGGCTTTGTGTAATTTTTTTTAAAATTTTTTGCTTTTTTTTATCAGTTTAAACTTTGTAACGTTTGTGTTGATATCATGATACGAAACAAAAAAAAAAATTTCTTGCCTCCTTTTGGCTAGACAAAGAAATTGACACTTAAAAAGGAAAAATGTGTGTTAACACTAGCATACATTTCTCTAGTTTTTGTTAACCTATAATCGTTATTAGTTAAAACTAAATTCAACCAATAAAATTTTATATTGCATAATATGCTAGGTTACAAATTCAAACAGATTTTATTTTTTTTACAAAAGAAATTGAAAATATCACTGAAAAAAATGAAAAGAAAAAAAGACTTTCATTAACCTGTGGCATTTGGATGTTAGTACCGCTTTAAAGTTTTCCGATTTCGTTTGTTTGCATCTTATTTGGTGCAATTTGATTGTGTTCTAGTATCTTATTGGTGAATTGTCATAGCTCTTTTGTATAGATTAGTCGTATGTGGTTTCTGGCATTTATTTATCCATTTTTGGCTTCGAAGATTTTTTCGTCGGCTTCTGACTCTGGGAAGGGATTTCCTTTGCCGGCTTGGAATGCTTGTATGTTAATTTTTCCGTTCAATATTACACTAGATGGAAAAAAGAAACTCCTAAAATATCAGATAAAAACGACAACAAAATATCATATAAAATATAAGAGTTGTCTTAATTAAATTTAAATTAATAAAAGGTATCTCTGTGTACGATTCATTAGGGTAAAATGAGGTCCGTACGTTGATACATTTTGGTCAGTAGCATTTTGTCAAAGTTGTAAGTAATAGTCGGCGAGAGAATAAAAAAAGCAACACCTGTGAACGAGCAAATGGAATATCCCTTAAGCTTTGGAAAAAGAAAAACAACGTCATAAAATTCACGAATTAACAAATCTTTTTATTTTTGTAGTTTTTCATGATTCCTAACCTAATTTAGTATAATTGTCTATTTCTTTATTTTTTTCTGTCTCACCAAAAATGTCCATAATTGGAAATAAGATTGACTTTTTATAACAAATTTTAACTTAGATTTGCCTCATATTTATATCTCTTCATGATATATATATAAACAAGTTAAAATTGTATATTTCTGCACCTATATATAGATTTGATCTGATTAAATATAATTATATTCAAGCTTGAATTATATTTGATATCTCTTTTTCTAATCACTAGAAAAATCTATGATTTGTTCATTTTTGATGTTTTTTTTGTTAAAGAAAATTTTTAATGTGAAATGAAAGAGTTAGATATTCAATATTTTAAAATTTAATATTTAATTGTTAACGTACAATCAACTTTTAAAAAATAGTCAGTTCGCAAATGTTGGAAAGCACTAAGTATTTTATATTATAAAAAAAAATCTTTTGGAAACAAATTAAAAATCATATATATATATATATATAGCATGATATTGCTACTAATGGCTCACCATTTAAATATTTGGATAAAATAAAGCAACAAAGTATAGAATTTGATTACGTAATTTTCCTCGCAAAGTTCGAAAATACAACACACCATTTATTTTTGTATTTTTACGATTAAAATAACATTTTCATAAGTCCACATAAGTCCTCTCTTGCTCTTTATAAATAAACAATCCATCTAGACAAAAAACAATAAGCCATCATTTTCTTCTTCTTCTACTTCTTCCTCTCTTTCTTTCTCAAACTAGTTAAGAGAATCTAAACAACACAAGAAGTGTGTGTGTGTGTGCGTGATCATCATAAGGACGTAGTAACAATGGAGAAAGTACGAGATATAGTGAGAGAAGCTAGGAGAGTAGGTAAAGAAGATCCAAGAAGAGTAACTCATGCTTTTAAAGTGGGACTTGCTCTTGCTTTGGTCTCTTCTTTCTACTATTATCAACCTCTCTACGATAGCTTCGGTGTTAACGCAATGTGGGCTGTAATGACTGTTGTTGTCGTCTTTGAATTCTCTGTAGGTAAGTCTCTTATATGATCACAATAGGCCACTTTCTAACATTTTGATATATGTATATAGTTTCTTTGTATATATTGTATATGTTACTAGCTATAATTGTATATTTAACTTTGTGTTTGTTGGTTGATGTGTTTAGGAGCTACACTAGGGAAAGGAATAAATAGAGGAGTGGCAACATTAGTAGCAGGAGGACTTGGAATTGGAGCTCATCACCTAGCAAGTTTCTCGGGTCCTAAAGTAGAACCTATTCTTCTCACCATCTTTGTCTTTGTGCAAGGTAAAGTCTTTTATTTAACACTCATATCTTTTTTTTAAGACAAGTTCGTTACATATTTGATAAATGTAAAATCCATATATTAGTAAGTGTGAACCTAACTCATGTCCCAAAAACTATCCCAAAACTGGACGTGAGAACTTATATATTGACCCATTACACCTATATATTGTCTCAAAACTGTCACAACACTTATATATTGATCCATTACACCTTAAAACTACGGATGTGGGGACTGTTGATAACAAATTGTTACATACTTAACGATAAGGAAATATATACAAATATGTAAACTATCCAAATATATTCAATTCCATCTAATATCTCTGTTAACAATATTTTTGCGTACGCATATATCTAAGAGAAAGAGAGAAGAGTAACGGTTTGTATATATATGTGCAGCTGCGTTGTCGACGTTTGTGAGGTTTTTTCCGCGGGTGAAGGCGAGATACGACTATGGGATGTTGATATTCATATTGACATTCTCCTTGATATCGGTGTCGGGGTTTAGAGAGGATGAGATATTGGAGTTGGCACATAAGAGACTATCGACAGTGATAATGGGAGGAGTCACTTGTGTCCTTATCTCTATCTTTGTCTGCCCTGTTTGGGCTGGACAAGACCTTCACTCTCTTCTTGTCTCCAACTCGGACACACTCTCTCACTTCCTTCAAGGTATATTTCCTCTGTTTTTTATGACTAATAAGTTTATGGACTAAAGCATGTTATATGGTCTCGTCCCAAACGTCACTCGATGTTACTACTATATATATATCATTTAAAACAAATTTATTTTTTCGAAAAATATCACAACTTGTCCTTAATTGTTATAAAGACTTCCTTCTAAAAATTTTATAAATGTTTTTTGAAGAAGAAAATATTTTGTTTTGAGAATTATTTTTACATATTATTCGATTTTATATTATTTAAAACGTGGCGAGTTGACAGAATTTGGAGATGAATATTTTGAAACGAAAGAGGCTGGGGACATGAAAGAGGTGGAGAAGAGGAGAAGGAATCTTGAGAGATATAAAAGTGTTCTCAACTCAAAAAGCAATGAAGAGGCTTTGGTGGGTACTCTCTCACTTTCTTGCTTTGCCTTTTATCATTATACTCTTTTTGAAATATTTCTATAGTGATACTTGTTTGATTTGTGTTTAGGCTAATTTCGCAAAATGGGAACCGCGACATGGAAATTTTAGATTTAGGCATCCATGGAATCAACATCTTGTCGTGGCGGCGTTACTCCGACAATGTGCTTACCGGATTGATGCTTTGAACTCATGCATCAACTCGGATTTTCAGGTAATGTTACATTTTAACATTGGTCGAATCGAAAGTTACAACTCATATTTTTTTTTTATAACTTTGTTAGGTATATTACCTTTTGAGTAACTATAATAGTATTAGAACAAAATTAATAAGTGATAAATATATAGTTTAAACTTATAACATAAAGGAAGTTGTTTTATTGGGAAACGGGTAAGATCGACCAAATATCTTGGAAATATGTTAATATCTTAGAATAAGAAATTTATCATTATGTAAAAAGATATTAACATGCAAAGATATTACCATTATAATAGGTAAATTTCTTATTCTAAGATATTAACATATTTTCAAGATATTTGGTCGATCTTCCCGATCTTCTAATATGTTTTAAAATGGATGTTATGCGCAAACCACTATTTATCTCTTTTTTCTATTAGGTGCCAATGGAAATTAAAAAGAAATTAGAAGAACCATTAAGAAGAATGAGCTCGGAGTCAGGAAAATCAATGAAAGAAGTATCAAATTTATTAAAGAAAATGACAAAATCAACTTCTTCTGATAAACATATCTTAAACTCACAATCTGCATGCAAAGCTCTCTCTACTTTACTTAAATCAGGCATTTTAAAAGATGTTGAGCCTCTTCAAATGATCTCATTGATGACAACAATCTCCTTGCTCAATGATATTGTTAACTTAACCGAAAAGATCTCAGAATCGGTACACGAGCTTGCATCAGCCGCAAAGTTCAAGAACACGAGGAAGTCCAAGATGAAGCCAACTAAGTCAGCCAAGAAGTTAAGAATTGGTCATGCCATGCCAATAAAATCTCATGACAAGGATGATGATCATGTTGTCACAATTCTAAGTGATGATGATGTTGATCAATCGTGTGGAGAGAGTTCAAAGGACTCATGTCATCATCATGTCACTATAAAGATTGATGATGATGGTTCAATTCAAGAAAAACATGAAGATGGTGAAATACATGCACATGCTAGTTTTGTTTCTTGTGGCTACACTAATGGTAGTGATGTTGTAGATAGTGGTAGTAAAAGAATTAGTAATAACTAATTATTTATTATTATAGGATTTAAGTGTGGTGGGGAGGTGATCGTGTATATTAAATAAAGTTCTTTTTCACTCAGTCACTCTCCAACGAAAATATAATAAATTAATAAATAAAGTTTGTATAACTATATTTCATGATAGTTGTATTTTTATCTAAAAAAATAGAAGCTAATAAAAGTTAAAGAGAGATTGGTTATAAAGTAATTAAAAGTGAAAAATTCATACAAGTTAATTATATAATGGCATATACGAATATGCATGGAGAAAAAGTAGAATTCTTCATATATAAATTATGTACATGCACAGAATCGGTCCTGAGATTAATGGTGCTATAAATTTTTATAGTGATGGAGGTCGAATTCTTTATGTACAAACTGTTTCCGGTTTGAAAGCTAATCGATTTATGCATGTTAACTTAATACTTTTGGAAATCGAAACCAATGTTTCATTCGGTATGTCTCAAAGCCGCCTTTGTATATGTATAATACGTTTTTGTTTTTAGACTCTTCAGTATATAAAAATGATAAAATAAAAAGGACTTTTGTTTTACGAAAATATTGAATATGGTAAGTGTTATGTCGAGATGTCATTATTAACCCTACGAAAATGGTAATGAAAGTGCCCCATGTTCTTGTAAACTTACGGGCTCGTGCATGCTCCATTTGTCTATTATCTTTTTATTTTACAGTCACTTTTTTTTCAAACCTCTCGAAGAAAATGGGAGGCAAGCTAAAGTGGAAGGTAAATTAATAAGTATTAGGTATTTGTCTCCATTATTACAAAAAAAATATTTACTTTTTTTAATTTTAAACCCTTGATTTTATATGAAAATTGGTTTTTCATTCTTTGAATATAAGGCATCTCATTTTGAAAAATAAATAAATAATGTTCGTTACTAATATTTCATTATATTAACTATAAATATAACCAAGTCTCCATTAACATTAATTCGGGCAAATAATCTGTTAAATTTTATAAGTTAAAATCAATTGACATTCGGAAGCTTTTTTGCAAAAAATCTCGGAACTTTCTGATTTGATATGGATTTGCGGAGGTCGACTGGAATTTTATTAGTTAATTAAGAGAAGATTTTTTTCTAGATCGGTTAGTATTTCTAGTATAGATTTTCAACTCAAAATCAATTGACAATGAGTAAATTGACCTATATTATTTAAGATCTCTTCCAATTTCTGAGTGAAATATTTTATACCTAATACAACCGAAATTCAACTATCTTAAAAAGTAAAATAAAATAAATAATCTAATGCGTTTCATTGGATTCAAATGGTGTGTGTGACACATTATAAAAGTTATGGTTACATATTCAAATAGACAACTTCACTTATCATGAGTGCTCCACTCACGTATCAAAAGCCATCTTAAGAGATGCACCGTGCATATACATTCGTCGCCTTCACAACTTTCCGCAATTAATATTTATATCAATTTGAATAGAATTATTCCATTAGTTAATTAAGTATAATCCTTTTTTATAATTTTAAGTACATTCCACACAAATTAAACGAACCACTAAAAAACAAAAGAGAAAAAAGAAAGTCTATTGATAATGACTTTAATGCGTATCGCGTCAACTTGTAATTTTCTACTTGCTTAAAACTTAAAAGTCTCTCCACTTATGTAATCTTAACCGTACATTTTAAGTGGCAAAAGGTACACCTTCAAATTACTTTTTGACTCTCGAATACATTTTTTTAATAAATTTAAGTAATTCTTAAAACAAGTTTAAAATTACTACTCATATCGTTTCACAAAGGGTGTCGTTTTACATTTTCAATGCAAAATTATAAATAAATTTCCCGTTTTAACATCAGTGTTTGAATGTAATAACTGGAGAGATAAGTTTTTGTTAATGTTTTAACGAAGAACAACAAAGACTTTTTAACCGTTTTTTTAATCTGTCTAAAAATTGTCGGAATTGTGAAACGAAATGAGTACCATTTAGCCTTTACGTGAAACTATTTGCCATGTTATGTTGCCTAAAAAAACTATAAATCGATTCCGCCTTCCATTTACTTAAATCCTAGAAAGCTAAGTTTTTTATTCTATTTGGTCTCTAGAAATTTGATACCATTCATAGTACTCCAAATCTAATTTAGAATTTACACAAATCATTTTCGGGATTAAAACTCGAGATATCGTTGGTAATTTCAAAGAATTGTATGATTATATTGGTGAATTATAAGATAGTAATTTTCTTTATAGAAATTTTAGCTAGTTAAAGATATTTATGATAAATAATAAATTTCTAGAAGCAATGGAATGGGAAATAAGTCCATACATAAGTGACCAAAGGGTTTAAATGTTGGTTTTAAAAAAAAAGTTAAAGATTAGAGGCAATAATATGTTTGTGAATATTCAAAGGACCAAAGCATAACAATTTTCATGCCAAAATATATATATTATATATATATATATATATATGAATATGAAATTACAAACTTTTACATTTTAACAAAACCAAGAAAAAATACAAAAGGTTACAAATTACAATCATACAAACAAACCAAATAGTTTTCTCATCTCCCATAAATACTTTTGCTTCTAAAATGCACACACACACCTCTCTGCCTTAGAGCTCATCCTATACAAAATTCATAATCATTAACCATTTTTAAAAAATACAATTAAAGATCAATTAATAAACCAAAATGCATAAAACAACTTACATGGTAATCATCCATGTAATCACGTGGATTATGCTACAAAACAAAGTTCCATTTTCATTATAACAAAGAGTTTAAGAAGAGAACTCTAAAGAAGTGATTTGGTCTCAAATGTGTGTGTCTACATACCCGTTTGTACCGCCTCCTTCTGTCTCCATACCGATGATCCCTCTCCTTCCGCCTACGCTCCCCTTCTTCCCGTGCTTTCCGAGCTTCCTGTAATCGTCGGTTTGTATACTCATCCAAGTGATTAAGACATCATACAGAGAAGATTTGCAAAAGAAAACAATGTAAACTACTAACCTCATCTTCTCTAGCTTTCTTTTCTTTCTCAGCTTCCGCTAATAACTCCTTCTCGGTCTGGTGTGTAATGGCCAAAGTATAATAGCGTATCAAACTTAATAGTAAAGACACTTTCTTATATGAAAACATAGAGAGATTCTTGTTTGCAAATATTACCATACCTCTCTGTAGTGAGTGAAATAGTCATCAACGATGCTTCTTGCATATTGAGGATCATCGGTGATCAAGATATTGTCGAAGATTGAACCAGCCTTCACCTGAAGGATTAACCATCAATGTCATCATCAAGCTGCACTAGATAAACTTGGTCCCCTCCTTTAAAATGAAGGCTTGGTCACAAAGTATCACCGTAAAAATTCGGATGGTCTACATGTAGAAGCTTCACATATTCGATAAAGTTAACTAATATGCATTGGCTGTTACATAAAGATCTAGAACTTACTTGCCATACTTCGATGCCTGCATATCTAATAGGCTTCAGAACATAAAGATCTGGATCATCTTCAAACTCTGAAGAAAACCGAGAGAAGCTCAAACTTAGTATTTACACGAAGAAATATAGACTAAACACACATTGAATAGGCAGAGAACATGCCTGGATTATCTATCCATGGGGACTTCCATTTTCCCTTGTAGTTCGGGTTCTTGATTCTCTGTAACAATAAGAAAAAACGTTTTCGAGAAAATGTCGAATGGCGTAGAAAAAGAATTGGATAATCTTTATAATCACCATTGATGCTTACAAATCAATTACCTTCGGTTTCCAAGAACCTTTGTACGCAGGATTTCTGATCTTTGGGGGCTCCCATAGACCGTTTTCTTCCTCGTCCCAATCTTCAGGCTAAACAAAGAGAAAGAGAAACAAAGCTGAACACTATCACAAACCAATGAGTTCCAAAGAAAGGATCATAATTCTAGAACTTGCGGTGATAAAGGACGAAGAAAGAACGATATATCTCTGATACTACTACTAAAAAAACAACTATAGAACAATCACTTAAAGAATCCAGCTTAACAGAACACATACCTCTTTAGCATTTTCATCAGGAATTTCCCGCGGAATCGAATCAAAACCCTGGTTACAAAAGAAAGGAAGAACAAGTTGCCTGAGTTCAACTACGAGATAACATTATAGGAACTGAATAGCTTCCTCTAAAGACAAATAGCATTTACTAAACTTTGGTCTACCATGTTTACTAAACAAGTTACCTCGGGTTTGACATCGTCGGGGTCATCGATATACTCTCTGTCATCCCAGTCCTCTGGCTGCAAAACAGAAAAGCATATTGAGTAAATCAATCAAGGTAAAGACGAAAGGAATGTACTATGACTGCATATCGAAACCTTAAGTTACCTTCTTTGCGTTCTTAACCTTTATCTTCCTCGGAGGAAGGATGTCCCAGTCCGTATACATACTGCCAAATTCTCGCTCTTTATTATCAACAAGAACGCTGTAAGAAGCATCAGGCCGCAGAATAAACGTGTAGAAATGTGTTAACTTGTCTGTTTCACATTGCAAATCCTTTTTAATTGGATAGTTCTGTCCCTGATACGAAAGAATAACATGAAGCTTCTTCGTCTGCGTTCCACATATATCCGGTCCAAACATTAAACTGCATCGAAAACAAAGAACCACAGATGATATAACCGTCTAAATCAGTCCCTTCATTGTTCGTCTTACGGTGGTCTCATAGCAACAACTACATAACTAAATCGACGCAAGATAACTAAGATGACATATAACCTTTTTAGGAACTGAAGTTATAAGAGAGAAGAGATTAACCTGTAAGGAGTATCACCACCAAATTGCTTCTGGTTAACATAGCCAGAGAGAAGCTTAATGTAAGCTCCACCACATTCGATATCTTGTTCGATTTTGACCGAGTATTGAACAACAAGAGTCCTGTTTTTGTTGCTAAATTCCGGAATCTTTGCGGAAATCGCATAATGTTTAGCATCATTATAAGTCTGAATACCTAAAACACACGAAGTTCAAAAGATTCTACATTCCTCAAGCTTAACTTCAAAGATCAAAAGCTAATAGACTTAAGAACACATCAAAAGAACTATAAACACTGCAAGATAACTAACATCACAGAGAGCAAAACACATGAAAACAGAGAGAAGCAGAGTGATTTCAAGATTCTTCTTAAATCTATGAAATGCAGAGAAGGGTTCAAAGGAGAAACCTTTATCTTCAGAATCTCCGGGCCATTTTCCGGCGGTGTGCTTAAAGGTTCCGGCTTTACCTTCGTTTCTCTTCCAATCAGATAAGACCCATCTGCTTCTCCATCCACCTGAAAGTTTTCATCGAAAGAAGTCTTTAAAGAGAAAGCTACAAAGGGCAAATCAAGAACCATATCGTTCGTTGTAGTAACCAGAAAAGGAAAGCAGAGAAGACGATTCTCAACAAGAATCTTCTATCTAAAAGCAATAAGCAGAAACAGAGAGAGAGAAGAGTGTTAGATAAGAATAACACTTCACCATCGAAATGCTCTTCTAAGAAGATCTCTGAGAAAGCCAAAGGAGCAAGAGTTAGAAAACAAAAGAGGAAGAAGAAAGACTTGAGCTTGTTTTGGGTCAATCCCATTTGTTTCTTTTGCACAATCTCTCTCTCTCTCTCTCTTGCTATGGCTTGGAACTTGTGTATGCTTCAGCCTTTATAGTAGAGAGAGAGAGAGTGAGAGTTGACTCTGAGTCTTCGTTAGAAGAAGTAAGTCTTTTAAGTCGTCGCATGGTGATGGTGGTGGACTATTGAAATATTCAAAGTCGTTTGTTTTCTTGGCGTTGAGAAAGGGGCAAACACAAACACAACAACATCATAAGCAATTGCTATGTTTCTTCTTTACACTCATCTTCTTCCCTTATTGCCATTACTATTTGTAAATTATTAACTTTAGTGTGTGTTAGTGTCGTCGTTAGGCCCATGGGCCCAATAAGCCCATTAGGCCCAAGTTCATTTAAATGATTTTATTTAACAAAAAAAAAGAGACACATTTTTTCTATGAAAAACAAATTTTGATTTGAGTATAGAACAATAAAATAAAAAGATGGAATTAATGAGAAACAGTAAAATAAATGCATAAAAATTAAATATTAGATTTGATAAAAATGTGAAGCAATTATATTTTTTTGTTTTGATGTTTTCACATTTCTATTAAAAAATTTAATATTATTTGGTGTTCATGACCATTAATATTCTACGGTTTATTTTTCATTAATTGAATTAGTTGTAGTTAATATTGTTTTTATAGAAAAATATGTAAATTAAATAAAAGTTAGCGTGTGCAACAACCTTAAACATCATTTATTCTAAAACGTTGGAGTATAAAAACTATTTTGCCCGAATTAGAATTATAAGATTATTATAAGGGCAAACAAAAGATCCATTTATTTTAATTACAATATTACCCCTTAAAGTTTAGATTCTTCTTCCAAAGACCCATATCTTTTTGTTTCTTCAATGGTCCCCAAATCATAATTAGTAGGTTATGTTTCTTGTACTAATTAATCTCTTATTGACATTATGATTATGTAAATAAAGGTTTGTCGAATTAATTCATTAATCCTATACCTAACATATTTATCCTTTCCCGTCTTCTCCTTTACGTTCTAACACAAACCCTATATATATGAGCCTTATCTTATCTCCTATTGTCTAGACGTATAATTGGAGAAACATCCAAACAACCGCATAATTAACAAAATCCGATCCATAACCAAATAATTTTATTATGCGGACAATCAAGGCCGTCTCAAACTATTTTTAGACCCGGTTCAAAATAAATATATTAAAAGTATATTTGATGATATTATATAACTTTTAAAATTTGGTAATCACATTTATGTATATTTACTTTTTAATAATGATTATAGGCCCTAAATTTATAATAAAAAAAATTAAAAGTTAAAATTTTAGGCCTTTAATTTATAAAAAAAAAACAAATTTGAGTTTGAGCCCTGTTCGATCGTTTCACTCGCACATGCTAATACACACTTATACTACTATTATGCTTCCCGTTGGAGTTGGATTTACGTTGTCCGTAAATCCAACTCCAACAGGAAGCGGAATAGTAGTATAAGTGTGTATTTAAACAACGTAAATTCAACTCCAAAGGATAGCGGAGTAGTAGTGTAAGTGTGTATTTAACGATTTGACTGAAGACACGTAATCGAATGACTTCGACTTTGATATGTGATATTTGCTTCCTTAATTATATACTTTGATACTTAATTGTAACATTTCGTTGACTTGCATATCTTTACTTAATATGTCTTTCGTAAATTAGGGCTATCTTATACTTATTACGGTTAGGGTACGGACACCTTCATCGTGTGAATGATATATCAATCGTCAAAAAGTTAATCTTTCAAAAAAAGGTACGAATATTAGATATATAATTCTTCTAAAGTATATTAATAAGTCTTCTTTTGTCAAACAATTTTATCATTTATTTATTTATTTATTTTATCCTATATAACTTTTAATCAATTTTTTTGATGATATTTACCAAATATGGTGATTGTGCCGGAAAAAAAATTTATTTTGATGATAATTTAAAATACTTGTATATTTGTACTCCATCGGTTTCATTATAGTTGATGTTTAAGATTTCTTCACACAGTTTAATAAATTATAAATTTTTATACAATTTATCTCGTTTACATAAAAACATCACTAACTAAAATTATATCAACTACCAATGAAAGATAAACCGTAACATTTCATTGGTTAAAAGATTTAAATAGCTTTAAAATTTTGTATCGAAACTTGAAAACGTCACTGATATTGAAACGAAAAATTCTTCCTAAAACATCACTTAAAATGAAACGGAAGGAGTAATAAATGAAATCAAAGATGTAAATACAAAAATTTTACACGAGGGAGAATGTTAACTTTATAATGGAGCTACTATTTAACCTTCTTAATTAATTGTAAGAAGACAAACAAAAAGAAGAAGAAGAAGAAGAACATATTGTAATATAGTCCCCACTTGTCTCCCTTCCTCTCTAAACAAACCCCATTAGTCTTTTCAGAATTTTTGTACACTTCCTCCACCCATCTCTCTCTCTCTCTCTCCTTCTTCTTCTTCTCTTCTTTGCTTACCCTTTTCTTTAATTTATTCTTCCAAAACCAAATGGTTCCTTCTTTGATCTCTCTTCCATAACCTAAAGTTTCATATAAACCTAAACAAGAAGAGAGATTATCATCATTGAAAGAGATCAAAAAACCACACTGAAATGTCTATTGATCTATCATCCGAGCGTGTTTGCTATGTCCACTGCAACTTCTGCACAACTATCTTAGCAGTAATCTCTCTCTCTCTCTCTCTAGATCTCTCTTTCTACTCTTGCTTCTTCAAATAAATTCGAAATCTTTCTTCAAGAAAAATAATTTTTAGTTGGTGTTCACTAAGAGATAGCTAGATCTCCTTTTAGTAAACTTGATTCAATCAATTATATATAATATTTTATGATGAATTTTGTATCATAGATCAACCTACTTTTCTTCATGTGATTATTGACGAGCTTATATAAGGGAAGTTTCTTAATTTAAGAAAAAAATAATAGAAACCCTAATTTTTTTTTTAATTATTTCTAAAGCATGATGAGATATATACCTAAAGAAGAAAAGAAATTTTGATAGTTGAACCATAAATTTTAGTGCTCAAACAAAGTAAACTCAAAGGAAAACGTCAGCTCCTGAATCAGATTTTTAGGGCTCTATATATGTATAGGTTTAAAGCCTACAACAAAAGCATTTTTCTCTTACCCTAATTTCACAAATTTTTTTGAGGGTTTTTTGTCCTTTTAAAGATATTTTTTACTTTAGTGTTTCAGTAAAATTTTGTTTTTTTATAAAAAAATTATTACTCATATAACTCTTCTAAGTTTAAATCGCCATTAATATTTTCTGTAAAAGGAATTGGTAGATAGAGAGAGTTGTTGCCTGAATCCATGTGATGCAGACTCAAAAACTTTCACTTAAGTTTTTTCCAGCTTTATAGTCTGACTTCATATATATATAACTGTATAGTATGTGACACATTTTTGCATATTTCATATCAATCATATAGATCTTTTGATCTACAAAGCTTGGTCCATGTAAAAATGTTTACATCACATCACTAGCTAATAAAAATCAAAATTCATTTTTTTCATCTACAAAACTTTCTTTTTCTACAGTGAAGTGAAGCTAATTTAGTACATGTGTGTGTATATATAACTTCAAAATATTCAGAGGCTGACTTCATATATATTGTTTATTTAACGGTTTTGTGACTATTTAATAACATTATATATATCCATATATACAGCTATTTTGTACACACTTGATGTGTATATATATTTATATATGAATACAAATCATTGATCTATCATATATCTGTAAATAATCACAGGAAACTGACCTGACCATTTAGTATCATATTAATTATAGTATCATTGTGGCCTCATGATTCATATTTAAATTATGTTATAAGTTGCAGACTACAAATTAAGAAAAAGAAAAAAACAATCAACTAGTTTAAAATGCTAATTTCATATTTAAATCATCCTCACTAACTTTATTATTCATATTTTGAAATACTAAGCTTTGTTTAATAGAAAAATGTTAAGCTTAGTTTCATTAAGTTTTAAGTCTTTCTTAAACTTCCATGAGATTTGTAATTCCTTTATGCATTTTAATTTGAAAACTTTTTAACAAAAAAAAGAAACAAGTTTTCTACGCTGACTATTCACAAAACATTGTATACTACATATATAAATAAATGGTGGAGAAGTAGCATGAGTGTAATAAGTCACAGAAGCAGCCACATTTTAGTAAAAAATCTTAAAGGTCATCTTGCACAAAATTGGAATTGTAATGTAGTGGAAAGTACAAAGGATTTGTTCTACTTAGTTCGAGTAACAATTTCTTGATCTATACAAAAGCTGCAAAGTGTTTAAATCATGACCTATCTTGACCATTTTTGATTGGATACATACACAAAAATAAAAGAAGATTATAATATAATATAAAGATGGTACCATATCACACATATATATATATATGTTATTAAGGACTTTATGGGATGTGGTTAAGGTCACGTCGTTATCTAACATGACTGTCTTCTTCTTTGCAATTGCTTCATCAACCATTCTCATGAATCTCTCTTTACTATCTTTTATCATGTTGCCTTGAGTCCTGTGTGTCAGACATACAAGTTATCAGAACCCACCACACACAAAAATACACAAATGTATATATATATGTGTGTGTAGATTATTAAATTACTCTTACATATATATTTTACTATATGCTTATAACAAAAGTAGATGCATGACATTTTTTCAATATTTTGGATCAAGAATAATAATGAATTTTTTGTTTGACATCTAATAAGAAGAGTTAGTTTGTGATAATACTTTTTATAGGACTATGTTTAACATGAAAAATGATTTAAGAGATGTTACAAATTAATATAATGTGATTATAGGTGAGTGTACCATATGCAAGTTTGTTCACACTTGTGACTGTGAGATGTGGTCATTGTACCAATTTGCTCTCTCTGAACATTGGAGTTTCACTTCATCAAACCTCACCTCCTCCTATACATCAAGATCTTCAGGTATCATATAGTAAAATTATGATTAGTACTTGTAACATTTTTTTGTTACCATGTATACATATGTTGAAATAATATTGTCTTTTTGCAATCATGAAGCAGCATAAGCAACACATGACATCTTCGGTAACAAGGAAAGATTTTGGATCATCTTCAAGGAGCAACAACCATTTTTCCACCACATTGTCCGAAAATGTCGATAGAGAGGCTCCTAGGATGCCTCCTATTCGCCGTAAGTCGCTTTTTTCGCATTCAACACATGAGGTTTTTGAAGTTTTTGTGTATATATGCATGTATGTGAGTTCATAATTTTATATTTTATGGCAGCTCCTGAGAAAAGACAACGTGTTCCTTCGGCCTACAACAGATTCATCAAGTTAGTGTTAATTACAACTTAATTTTAGTGTCACTTTTGTAATGAAAATTTTCTCATCTCCTTCACTAGAATTTTAATGACACATTCTTAATTATAGGGAGGAGATCCAAAGGATTAAGGCTAGCAATCCAGAGATTAGCCACCGTGAAGCATTTAGCACAGCTGCTAAAAATGTAAGATCTTTTTTTCATTATATAAAGTAAAATCTAATTGTTACAAATATTATTAAAAATGGTGACCAAAAAATAAAATAAATCATTATCTTTTAAATAACCAACAAAAGAAGCCTGGTTTGGCCTTATTTGCCTCTTTAGTTTAATTATTATAAACAAAAAGCTAAAAGTTGATATAACAAAAAGATGATTTGATCAAATATTTTTAGTTTTTTTCATATATTTAGTTAGGGTTTTGTGGTGTTTTATCTATGTTGTGAGATAGGATAAATTTTCTTGAAATGTAAAATGTTATTATACCAATAAGATAGTGGATTCTACAATATATGCACAAATGGTGGAAATGTTCATTACATTTTAAAATGTCTTTTTGTTTTGTTGGGTACATAGTGGGCACATTTTCCTCACATTCACTTTGGATTAAAGCTGGATGGCAACAAGAAAGGCAAGCAATTAGAGCAGACAGTTGCAAGCCAAAAGTCTAATGGATATTACTAAAAGCCATTACATCTATATTGATAATGGTTGTATACTTATTATATATGCTTTGTGTTATATGCTTTTATATATGTTTTATCTTTGTAAGTTTCCACATTTATAAAATGTGTAAGCAGATCTGATGATGGGAAAGAGAAGGAGTGGAAGAAGAAGATCATAACCCTACATACATATACATATACTCATTTTGTGTATGTATGTGTCCCTTTCTTTTTTTATTGTGTGGACTCTATCTATAACTTCGTTTAAAGCTTATATATTGTCTTAAATAAGTTATGTCCAAGTATGGTTTTGACATTTAAACCTAATTATCTCTCGGAAGATTAGTAAAATATTATCTCTTTCCTCGTTCTGAAAAGTTGTTTAGCTTTTTGTGTGGTCATCAATTTATATATTAATGAGTAGTTTATAGTAGTTTTATTAAAGAGTTCGTTTGGTGGTTAGCGAAAAGCAAGGTCGTCCCTTGCTCATGTCGTATAAAATATTTGTTTCAAATTTCAAAAAATATTATTGAATTAATCTATATAGGCCAACTAGCCACCAAACCGAGAAAAAAACTTATATATAGAATTCGACCCCAATATTATATAAGTTTATAGCTTTCAAATTTTGAGTTGCATTCTATTATGTAGTAGGTTCATTTTAGGAGGAATGATTTATGTTATGTCATTATATTCTCCTAGTTCATGACTTATGAAGATATACAACTTGATTTATAACTTTTAGGTTAAAATTTGGTAGTTAATTTTTTGTTGTTTTTTTTTTCGCTTGTAACCTAATGACATATAGTTTCTTTCGCTAAAGACATGTCTAAGGTTCGAACTCTATTTTCGTAATATGACAACATAATCTCTTGTAGTTTGTATACTAAAACACAAGCTTTTAGGTGAGAAAATTTATTGCTTCTATACCAATTTTCAAGCAATATAATTTATGTATAGAAGTTCGAATACAAATAAAAAGGAGTTTTAGACGTTTTATGTTTGTTTGTGTATAGTGTTAAATACATAGAGTAGTGGGGGCAAGAAAAAAGATAATTTCCATATAGGAATGTGACATGGTAACTTTTATTTTTCTGAACATCACTCATTCGAATTACTGAAAATCACTCATTCCAAAAAGAAACATTCTTTACAAAAAAGCAAATTGGATTCCAAAAATGAATAGTTTCAATAAGTTGTTTTTAACAGTTTCCTAAATAATCGGAATGTGACATGGTAACTTTTTTTTTTGCAACGGATGTGATGGATTAATTTATTTCATATGATTCATAGCTCACAAAGTTTTATGTCTAAGTTTCTAACGATTAACTTTTACTAAAAGAATGCCACATTGGAAAAAAAGACAAATAAACATCGACCAAACTACAATCACTATAGTTTCTACGTCGACATCAGTTTGCTATTAGAGTATACTTATTAATTATAACTTCATTTTCTATTTGACTAAAATAGACATGAACTGTGCTTGTGTCTATGTTTAATGAATTCGAAAACCATCTCTCTCTATCTCTATCTCTCCCTCTCCCTCGTTTAGAGATTAGATCTCCACCACTCGATGACATCATTTTTGCAACGAAGGTTAGAGATGCGGTCCTCAAGGTAAGCAAGATAAACATGCGCTTCCGATTTTTGATTTTGCAAAAAAAAAATATAGCTTTAAAAAACAGCCCAGACATATACGAAATCGGCCCCTTTCTCTTCTCTCAATAGCATCCTTAGTTAAATACGTAATTTTTAGGACCGGCTGGCATGATTGGTTCTTAAATTTGCAAGGCTATAAAATTTTAAGAATTGGAGGTCGAATTTTTTATGTATATATTTTTTTTTCGGTTTGGAGTTAGTCGATATATATATCAACTCAAAAAAATTTTGATTTCGATATGAATGTTTCATCATGCATATTTTATAACGGAACTGGATGTAAGGACGCTCAGGACCGGTCCTCGGTCATGTGGTATGAAATATTTGTTTCAAGCCTCCAAATTTTTTTGAGTTAATATGTATAGGTAATTTGGCCTCCATACCGAGAAAAAAAATTTCTATATAGAATTTGGCCTCCAATACTGTACAAGTTTGTAGCCCTTTAAATCTCTTGATCGGTCCTAAAAACGCTCTCCAACACGTAGTCGACATGTACATTTTAACTTAAAATGTTTTGAGAACGAAGATTTCATCCGACATATTTCAAAGCCAACTTTGATGTGGGACATCGTACAACGCGTGCAACAGTATTAGAGACACTTACGTATACCTTCCACTGTCTCATCCATGCACACACATATTCACACATTAGTTTTAAGAAGAAAATAAAACGTATAATATAGTGTGTATATAAAAAATGAAATTGTCTAAATAAAGATAAATTATACAGAATCTGAAACGTCAAATCATGTTAGTTGAGGGTCTTTGGATGTCTTTGGCTGTTTGTGCTTCTGACGGGTCTTGTCCACACACTTTAATGTTTTCTTCTTCTTTTTTTTTCACTGACTTTTTCCTTCACTCATAATTATGTTTTTCTTTTTTATCATCGAAAAAATGGTATGTTTGAAAACAAAAAAATGATATAACATTTTTTTTGCTTATGGCTAGATGAATTCGGATCCTCGGCAAGAAAGTGTATAGAGTTGGTTGTCAAAGACCGTAGATTTCCTAACTTGGCTCCTCCTTCTTCGGTATGGGATGGTGTCAACGGTTATACTCGTGGCTTCTTTTCGATGGAAGCAATATAATGAGTTTCGTTCGTGCTTCGGCCCCAATAATCTCTAATCTCGAGTCGATTGCTCAACTCCATTTCTCCTTCAATCATCTTCATTCCCCTCCTAGTTAATTTTATTTGTTTAGATCTTATATTGTTCATATACTAGTTTTCACCTTTTCTCTTATTTGTTTGGTTGTTCGGATGTTGTTTTAATATGCATTTTGGCTCCAGGAATCATTCTTTGATTTATCGTCTCTTGACTCCGGAAAGGCGATTTTTAGCGGTTTTATACGAAAACTTTGGTTCATTCTTGTAATACAACTTCTAGATGAAAAAAAAACAAAAATTGATAAAACATTTTTCCAATACTAAAACTTTTTCTCTTTGACAGAGAAGAAATTTGATAACATTAGTCCATCACATATATGGTTTTGTCCTATGGTTTATGGAACATAAACTTTAAGATTTGAAAACCAATATTTTTATACGTTTGGAAATCAAATGATACATGTATATATTAATTTAAAAGTATTTGGAGATGAAGACTAATATGTTATGTTTCCTTCTCTCAGAGCGAACACCACAAAATCACAAAACATAAGAAGAAATAATGATAAATGAAGTCAAATAAACGAGTAAAAAACCATATTTTGAGAATCTAATTACAATGCCATGGATTAAGAGAACCTTGTAATCATGTGAAGTGTGAGAACTTAGAACAAGAACTATGATTGAAAGGATCCATAGGGCAATTTATATACTAAATTAAGATGAAGAGGCTAGATCCTAGCCATTTTGCTCATATTAAAACATGATTTTGAGTTTTAAAATTGATGGGGTTAAATGGGCTAGTTGGTCGTTTTATTGCTTAATCACTAGCTCAATGATCTTAGTTTTGATTTTTGAGATAGTGAAAAGTTATTTGATTAGGCACCAATTAAAAAAAACGTTGGAAATAGGGATGGATGTTCGGTTCTTTCGGCCGGGTAATTAGTTTTTAAGTTTTAGTAATAGTACCCAATTTCGGAACCATAAAAAATTCTGCTTCAATTCGGATCGGTTATAGTTACTTAAAACCGAGAATTAAAAAGAACGGTGTTTTTTTGTTTCAATCGGGTCCGAAAATTTTTAGGTAGTTCGAGTATTTTCATGTACTTCGAAATTTTGTGATTTTTCAGGCACATTTTCGGATATCCGGATCATTTTGAGTATGTTCGGATATTTTTTCAGCTATTCTTTTATGTTTTAAATTTATTTGGTTATCTTGATTGAAATATGCACAATATCTTAAGATACATAATTATATTTCGGATATTTTTGAATACTCGAAATATTTCGGTTCGAATCAAATTCTTTCAATTCTGAAATATCCATAACCATTCAAATATTTTCAAAAATCAACTCGGTAAGAATTTTTGTCCTTCTAATTCGGTTTTTGGTCCGGTTTCGGGTAATAAGTTCATTCTAGTTGGAATAAGTTACTTTCGTAAAATTAACTCTCAGTTTTTTATTTACTCTCTATCCATTTAGTTACTACACGCGGTGAAATTTTATTAGTCTATTTGCTGAACATCGCCTCCGAGCTGAATCAATCAGAAGAAGCGAAATTCAAAGATGGGAGACTCGAGCTCTGCGTCGGCGGCGGATTCGC
This sequence comes from Anastatica hierochuntica, assembly GCA_900406275.1. Classification (NCBI taxonomy): domain Eukaryota; kingdom Viridiplantae; phylum Streptophyta; class Magnoliopsida; order Brassicales; family Brassicaceae; genus Anastatica; species Anastatica hierochuntica. The sequence goes on along the minus strand of OVAN01005362.1, from coordinate 3,074 downwards.
CGTCATATCTCGACGGATTCAAAGGGTACTGGGCGGAGAAGATCTCATTCCTCGAAAACTACACGAGATTCACCAAACGCGACACGCCTCTTCCTTCTTGGTCTTCCTCCGATGTCGACGAGTTCATTGCCTCCGATCCCGCTCATGGACCTACTGTATTCATCTCTCTCTCTCTCTCTTTCTCTCATTGGTTGATTTGTTGTTTGATCCTGTTCATTGTGCCTTGTTACTTCATTCTGATTGCTTTCTCCATTTCGCATGGAGGTCTCGCTTGTTTGTGTTGTTGTTGGTAAAACATTCATGAATTAGATAGGATTATGCCTTTAGATCTTAAGCATAGAGCTCTTGATCTGCAATGGAATCGAAGTGAATCCTCGTGTGGTGAGTTTGACATTAATCCCTGCATAGATTGATTAGGGAAGATTAGGAAATTACCATTTTCAAAATCGATCAAGTTCAAGGAAACGTTGTTAGTATGTTTTCCTCTAGGAGAGTTCAAGACTCTTGCATAATCTTTTTTCAGCCCATAGATTCCACTCTCATCTTTAAGATATTGACTATATGAAACTCATAAAGAGTACAAGAGAGAAGCTTGTGAGCGTTAAGTAGAGTGGAGGAGATTCATGGAAATGTGATAAGCATTGTGGGGAATTTAGTTGTATTAAGGTTTTGGGAGATTGTGGGATTCTCTGCTTCTATTTAACTAGACGTTTTATCGAAGACATAGACGTTTTGGATATTAGAAAAGTTTGGTTAACATTGTGTGTTCTTCCCTTTCCAGCTGAAAACTGCTAGGGATGCTGTGACGTTTGGTGTTGCTGGAACCGTCCTGGGAGCTGTATCGACTGCTGCTATTGCCTGGAAATACTCGAGGAGTCCACATGGTAACACATTTTATCTCTCTCGTAGAATAACCCTATAATCCGAGTAGAATCTTCACTCGTTATCTTCAGTCGCAACACTAAGCACGCTATACAGGGAGTCAATTAAGACACATTGTTTCCCCCATATTGACAAAACTTGGAAGTGTTTACGCAATTCTCATGGGATTACATGTTGCCAAATACTAAACTGTCGTGTTCGAATCGTGGTTTCTTTTGGTACATTTTGAACACCCCTCTAAAACTGGTGCTGGTGCGACAGGTGCTGCATTGTCATTCTTAGGAGGAGGTGTATGTGGTTGGACGTTCGGACAAGAAGTGGCGAACCACACGCTGCAACTCTATAGGTTGGACACGATGGCGGCGCAAGTTAAATTCATGGAATGGTGGGAACATAAGTCACAAGGAAAGTCCTGAATCTAACAAGGAACAAAACCTTTTGCTGCTTTCACATCCATTTCTAGACTCTCTTTTGAACATTTTGTTTGTTCGTTCTCTCACCCTTGGAACATGTTTTGCTTGTCTCAATAATACAACATGACCCGTCAAATGTTTTGAAAATTTGAGTAAATAAAATGAAAGAAACCGATTCTTCTTCCATTGATCATATAAATACATAGCGTTTAAGACGCCGAGAGATCCATTCACAAAGCTGTGGACACTTTATTTGAAAGAGCTGAAGAAGCTCACAGTGTCTGTAAGGGCAACGACGAACGAGTCAACGTCCTCCTTCGTGTTGTAAAAGTAGAGGCTGGCGCGTGCACTTGCATTTATTCCAAGATACCGGTGGAGTGGCTGTGCGCAGTGGTGTCCTGACCTTATCGCAACTCCATGCTGCAACATACAATACTTTCTTTCAGTTTTCATTCTAACTCGTGTCATCATAATAGCTAATCATTTAGGAAGATAGGAGAAAACCCGCGAGAGAAGGGACATACAGCTCTCTGTTATAAGATACCTGTTGATCAAGAAAGGTTGCCAAATCGGTTGGGTGCAAACCCTCCAAATTGAAGGAACAAAGAGCAGCCCTGTGAACATTTTCAGACGGCCTGGGGCCGTATATGCGGACATCAGACACGGAAGATAGTTTCTCGTATAAATACTTACCCAGCTCTACCTGCATGACGTAAGAAATTAAAGATTACAGCTAGAAAGAGAACATACGAAAATCAGAAACATCCTAAAGCTAGCTCTCTAAGGAAAAAAGTGTGTCAGATAATACTCCAATGACCGGAGAAAACACCATATGTAGTATTCCCTTACGGTCGTTGAAGTCTAGTAGTAGGAATATCATATCGAACCTCGTATTCATGGATTTTCGACATGCCAATTCCTGACAAGTAGTCACATGCTGCTCCAAGTGCAATTGCTTCACCTATTGCAGGTGTTCCAGCTTCAAATCTGGTACAAAATCGAATCAACTTATTTCCAAACTGCAGCAAATATACAACAAATAGTAAGTAGAAACCCCAACCTGGATGGAGGTTCCGCGTATGTTGAATGATCAAGAAATACATCAGAGATCATTTCCCCGCCACCTAAAAACAGAACGGAATCAAAAGGGAAAATAAATGTGGTACTCTATGCAGTCCCATCTTTGATTAAACAGATGAGAGAGTTGTTTCCATTGAATTATATACGGTAGAGGGCTTACCTAAGAATGGAGGCATGGCAAGTAGAAGATCACTCTTACCATATAAGAACCCAATGCCTGTAGGTCCACACATCTGAAGCAGAGAGTGAGATTAGTTGTCTGAACCGAGAATCAGAAATGGAAGAAGATGTTGTCTGAACAGCTCCTTTACAAAGACATATACAAGTTATAACTAAACTTGCTCGCTCGCTCTGCATCTATAGAAGCAGATTCTTGCTTGCTTGTAAATTGCTTTAACTAGATAGTGATTGGATTCTTATCTTTGTCAATCTGATATCTCGTGCACAGCTTCTTTAGTGTTGCAACTGAATGTTGCATCGAGTTAAGCTTTCTGTCCCGGTACATTGCCTGTTCAAACGAATAGAAAGAACCGAGAATCAGAAATGGAGGAAGATGTTGTCTGAATATTTGCAGATTATAGAACAGTAACTAACCTCAATGTCGTCTCCATATTTCTCGACCAATCTTCTAATATGCGTACGTTGCATAGTCGTAAGCGGCTGTAAAGGCGCACTCTTTCCATCTTTTCTTTGCTTCCC
>OVAN01005361.1:264-23667 GCA_900406275.1 Anastatica hierochuntica | reverse complement strand
TCTCTCTCCAGATGCTTGGTTGAAGCATTTACTCTCTCTCAACCGTCATACACTATTGTTCTGATGGAAACGAACAAAGATCTTTTAGCTTGATTATTAAGGGAATCTCAATGGCCCTCACTAACGGCACCAAAAAAAGCTCCTTTTAGGCGTCGCCATTCTGTCTCAAAGACAATTAATACGACTCAATCTCTTCTAAAAGACAATTTCTCTTCTGATAAATCTATAACGAGACATGAGGGTGCTTGGGAGAATGGCCAAGAGGACCCTTCAACATCAAAATTAGAGAAGTCAAAGAGAAATCTCCATAAGGTAACAACTCTTGAGTTTCTTGAATATGGTACATCTAAGATACGCATTCCTCGTCATGTCTTGCAAGAGAGATTAGAGAATCAGAGGGAATTCGTGTTTGGTCAATTATATCAGCATTGTGCCCCTGCTTCTGGTTTACTACAGTCGGTTGTTAGTAACGCGATTAAGGATCTATACTCGCCAGCTTGGAAACAACTCTCTCTCTCTCTCTCCAGATGCTTGGTTGAAGCACTTACTCTCTCTCAACCATCACCAACTATTGTTCTGATGGAAATGAACAAAGATCTTTTAACTTAATTATTAAGGGAATTGCAATGGCCCTCACTAACGACACCAAACAAAGCTCCTTGTAGGCGTCACCATCATGTCTCAAAGACGATTAATACGACTCAATCTCTTCCAAAAGAAAATTTCTCTTCTGCTGAATCTATAACGAGACACCAGGGTGCTTGAGAGAATGACCCATAGGACCCTTCAACATCAAAATTGGAGAAGTAAAAGAGAAATCTTCATAAGGTAACAACTCCTGTGTTTCTTGGATATGGTACACCTAAGGTACGCATTCCTCGTCATGTCTTGCTAGAGGGATTAGAGAATTAGAGGGAATTTGTGTTTGGTCAATTCTATCGGCATTGTGCCACTGCTTCTAGTTTGTTAGTATAATTTGGGGAACGCGATGCAGGATCTATGCTCGACAGCTTGGAAACAACTCTATCTTATTTCACATTCCGAACGTGTAAATCCGTAAGTGGGTAATTCAGAGAGGAATATGGCATGTAGATGATTGCATAAACTTTGTGTCAAGTTGGGATCCAAAAGGCACAATCTTTCTCCCTATAATAACTACAATTCGTGTTTGGCTTACTGTGAAAAACATCCCCCACCAGTTATACTCCAATAAAGGAATAAGCTAGATAGTTTCAGGAATATAAGCACCAATGCTCACAAGAAAGCTATGGCTTGATCCTATTTTGATTGAAGAAGCAAAAATACTAGTGGAGGTTAAGTTGGATAGGCCATTTCCGCAAAGAGTTGCACTCGAAGATGAAAGCAGATATATATCCATGGTGTATATTATCTATTCATGTCTACCATCGGTCTTCCTAAATTGTGGAAAACTTTTTCATAAATTCTACGATACCTTGTTCTGCCTTCAGTCCCGATCAACAAGGCAACTCTATTCACTACACTAAAAGAGGTTATTGGCACTCAATATCAACAACTAACCACCATTTAATCTGCACCACCAGTAGTCTCTATTGCATAACACACTTTTACCATAGCTACAGAAACGAGACCACTCGGACAGAAGAATGTTTCAAAAATATCTTGTTTGATCCAGAAGCATTCTTCTAGATCATGAAGAAATTGACTACAATGGTTCACGAGCTAATAACACTGATCTTGGAGAGTCAAGAAGTAAAATCTCTATTGAAGTTTAAAAATCTGAAAATTTTGCTCAAGATACTACTTTTTCTAATGAAGAAGAAATCTCAGATCCTACTATATCAGCTACCTCAACCAATGAAGGTACAAAAAAAATCCTCCCTCTAATGATACATTAGGTGTTAACTTTCCTGTAGGACCCTCTCAATGCTCCTCTATTAAGATAGATTATGGAAGACTCCTACGAAACCTGTGAAGTGTTGGTCGACCATGAAATTGTTGAATTTTCTACACATTTGTGGCACCATCTTTAGAGGCTCCTCATGAGAAGGAGAATGTTGAAAATCTGGCTAATAATGTTTTTTCCTCTATGTCTTTGAAAGCTTTAGTTCAAGATAATATATTTGGGATTTTGGATAGTGCAGGAGAGAAAGATATCCATGCTCCACCGACCATGGAATCTGCCTTTTCAGAATCACCACTACCACCCATAGTTTCCTAACATTTCGTTCAAAAGTTATAAAAATGTTTATATAATAATTGAATTTATAAAAATATTATTATTTTGTTTTAATAAAATTGTGTATTACTCAATTTTATTTTTTAAAAAAGGGTTTATCGTTTCGGAATATTTTATGTTTCTTGTCAAAACTTTTTTTTAATGTTTTTCCAACAATGTAATTAATTTTTTATTTTATAAATTATATTTTCAAAAAAGCAAAACCATAAACTCTGTTTTTTGAAATCGTCTTTTATTAAATAGTTGTTATAAAATCATAAGAAAAACAAAACATGAAGCAATATTAATATTATATTTCGAAAAAATTAAATCGAGTAACATAATGTTTGACAAATGAGTTAATTGGGTTCATGGTTTATATCCATATATTTAAAGTAAATTAAATAAAGATTAATTAAAATAAATTAGAAATCTTTCAACCAATCAAATTATAACATTAATCTTAAAACCTCTCATATAGTTACACCTAAGCAAAATTCATTAAAGTGTACTTTCAAATAATATATCGGGAAATACGCCATATAATATCAAATTATCAATGAAACATGTTTATGCCAGAATACTGCTACTTGAGTTAGTTTGAGATTATGCTAGAATTGGTTCACCATGCTCCATAACTTTCATTGGTAAGATGCATATAGGTGGAGAAACATGGCAAAACTCATTTCAAACCTCTGGAATGAAGCAAAATTTGAGAAAATTAAAAACCACAAAAAACTCTTTTTTCTATAATTTTAAACTTTATTTAAACAAAATTCTTTTTGCAAAGGAATGCATCTAGTTCTATGAAGCTGAAAGGTAAATGAAGTTTTATAAATGAAAAAACCAATGAAATATATTTAACAAAAAAAAAAAAACCAATGAAATAGATTTGGCTCAAACACCTCCTATACATAAGTTTACGCTTGTTATTTTAACTTCCATTTTTATACTAAGGAAGTTTAATAGAAAAAATAATGCACCAAACATGGAGAACAATAGAATACATTTTGAAAACAAGAGAATAAACTAATAAAAGAAACAGGAAGGAATGTGTTTTAAATATTCTCATTTTCTGCGATTAGAAAAAGGGAAAATTATAATATAGCTCCACATGCCCCTATTGTTCTATGTGTTGGCTCTCTCTTATATTCAAATGACCAAGAAAGTACTATTGCAAGAATCAGATCCTTCTTTCTTTGATTTTTCCCCCTTTAACATCTTTCGGTATCCACGGAATTAAGTATTTGTTGTTGCTCGCGTTGTTTACTCTCCATGAATAAATAATAAAATTGTTAAATAAATTTATAGAAATCAAATTTATTGTGGGCATATAAATTTTTTATTGATTTAGCAAAAACTTCAGAAAGCTATTGAACAAGGTGAGATAGTACATATAACTCGGAACTTGTGTTATCAGTTAAACAGAGCTTATCTAGATGAAGAGAAATATTGGAAAGCTAAGAGCCGGAATAAGTGGTTGCGATGTGGAGACCGTAACACAAAATTTTTCTACGCAACAACTAATACAAGAGGAGAAAGAAAACGAATACACTCTATTCTTGATGATGATGGTATTGAGCACAGAAATAATGATAGCATCGCTAGAGTCGCTGAGGAGTATTTCACCAGAATGTACACTAGTGAGCTGCAACACCAAACTAATCATTATCACGTGTTCAATGGTCTTGAAGCGCGAGTTACAGATGAGATAAATCATGACCTAACCTGCCACGTAACAGAGGAAGAAATTAAGCAAGCTACCTTTGCAATCGGTGTTACAAAAGCACCAAGTCCAGACGGATTTACTGGTGCTTTCTATCAATCGTTTTGGGATGACATTAAACTAGAGATTATGGCAGAAGTCAAAGCTTTCTTTGCTGAAGGAAGACTCAACCCAAAAAAAATCATACCAACTTGTGCCTTATTCCAAAAACAGAGCATCCAAATAAGATGAATGAGTACAGACCAATAGCTTTATGTAATGTAAGCTATAAGATTATACCAAAAGTGTTGGTGGCTCGATTGAAGAGGCATCTCTCTACTATCATATCGGAAGAACAAGCTGCCCTTATTCCGGGTAGATATATCACAGACAATGTAATCATCGCTCATGAACTACTTCATTCACTTAAGGTGCGTAAAAAATGTTCTAGCTCTTTCTTGGCGGTTAAAACCGATATTACTAAAGCCTATGACAGATTGGAGTGGGATTTCATTCAATTGACGATGATTAGATTGGGATTCTCGATACGTTGGGTGGAATGGATTATGACTTGCATCAGATCAGTCTCTTATTTGGTTAATATTAATGGTTCACCTCGAGGGGCATCAGACCGGAACGGGGAATCCGACAAGGAGATCCACTATCTCCTTATTTATTCATTCTCTGTGCACAAGTACTAACACATATGATGAGAAAAGCAGAACTCTGAGGAGATATCAAAGAAATTAAAATCAGTAATGCAAGTCCGACAGTTACACATCTTCTATTTGCTGACGACTCGCTATTCTTTTTCCAAGCAAATAAAAGATCGTGTAAGATGCTAAAAGAGGTGCTTCACCAATATGAACAAGCTTCAGGTCAAAAGATCAACACGTGTAAGTTTGCTATCACTTTTGGAAAACGAGTCACGGAAGGGAACAAAACCATGATTCGTAATCTGATGCAAATTTTTAACGAGGGTGGATGTGGGAAGTACCTTGGCCTACCAAAATAGTTTGGAAGGAAAAAGTGGATTTATTTTGAAGCATTAATGAGAAGGTACGCAAAAGAACACAAGGATGGAGTAGAAATATTCCTATCTCGTGGAGCAAAGGAAGTACTGCTTAAATCTATTGCCTTGGCTATGTCGGTTTATACGATGAATTGTTTCAAACTTTCTAAAGCAACCTGCGAGGAAATTGAAACAACGTTATCAAGATTTTGGTGGAGCGGATCGCATGACAACAAACGAATGCATTGGTTTTCATGGAAACATATGTGCTATTAAAAAAAAAGTGGTATTGGCTTTAGAGATGTAGAAAAGTTCAATGATGCCTTGTTAGCTAAACAAATATGGCGGATGTTGGAGAATCCGGAGAGTCTAATGACATGAATCATGAGAGGGAGATATTTCTCATCATGTTCTGTATTGCAAGCGAGTAGAGGCACATCACTACAACATGGGATTGAGCTAATATGTCGAGGTATTAGAATTCTTATTGGTAATGGAAAAAGTATAAGTTTGTGGAGAGACCCACGGTTAAGTGATGAAATGGCGAGACCTCCCAGGAAGATAAATGATGATATCAATGATCAGTTGAAGGTTTCTGATATTATTTTACCACACAAAAAAGGGTGGGACGTGGTAAAGCTCAGAAGTATAGTAGCCGAGGAAGATGTAGATAAAATTCTCAGGTTGAAAGTACCTTCTTTTGACTGCAATGATTACCTGGGCTGGAATCTCACGGAAGATGGGAAATATAGTGTTAAATCTGGCTACTGGCTCGCAACACATACGGAGGAAAATAATGTGCTCCCGCCAAATGGAGATAGTGATGTTAAAAGAAGAATGTGGAAACTAAATCNCCTCCCCCCCCCCCCCAAGGTTAAAGTCTTCCTATGGAGAATGTGTTCATATGCTATTTCGATCAAAGCAGAGCTAAAAAGAAGACATATCATTCAATCGGATATGTGTGCACTTTGTGATACAAACTCAGAATCGACGGAGCATCTTTTCTTCAATTGTATGTATGCAAAGAGCATATGGGAACATGCTGACTGTAGTGTACCAGAACTTCTAAATCCTCAGGTTTCTTTTGAAGCAAAACTTAAGATGATCCTCGATCACTGCCAATCACCAAATGATTCAAACTACCAGAGACTCTTACCGTTTATGATCCTATGGACTATATGGAAGAGACGCAATGTCCTTATCTTCGAAGGACAAGAGACACCATGGCGGAAAACATACCGGCTTGCTGTGGAAGATGCAGAAGAATGATTGCAACAAAATGAACGCAAAGATAATGATTCCAACTCTCAGAATCAAAGCAGAACGCTACAATGCTCACAATGGACTCGACCTCCCCAAGGTTGGATCAAATGCAATTATGAAAGTGGTTTTCGAAACTCTCAATCTCATGCCATAACTGGATGGGTTCTCAGAGATGCAAATGAGTGTTACGTGGTCTCAGGACAAGCTGTTGGAAGGAAGGTTAACTCTGTTATTGAGGCGGAATTGCAAAGCTTACTCATGGCTCTTCAAACATTATGGATCCGAGGCTATACATATGTTATCATGGAAGGGGATAACCAACGTATACAACACCTACTAGAGCATCCACACTCAAGCTTCACATTAGCAAATTGGATCAGAGAATACAATATTGGTCGACCAAGTTTGATCAAGTATCTTTCAAGTGGGTTTCAAAAATTTCAAACACAGTGGCTGATGCATTGGTGAAGAACCAATGGTCTCAATCTAAAGTCTTTGTTTATCATTCATTCATTCCAAATTGTATAACAGACTCTCTCCACATGGACTATGTGGTTTCGCATCAATAAATAATGAATGAAAGTGTTAATAATAAAAAAAAATTATTGATTATAAAACTAAATACACACTTCACTTATTAAAAGATTTAAACACCATAGATGATGCAAAGTGATAAACATTTGAGAAAGTAGTTCAAATAACAAAAAAAAACTATTAATTAACAAACTAACACCATCTTTTCAATATTAATTTTTTAACACATAAAAATTAGGAAAATTTGGTCAACTACCATGTTGACTCACATTAATTAAGTTTATAGTACTTACAAAAAAAACCCTACTATTTCCATAATTTTTTTGACGATTTTGCCATTTTCAGTTAATAGACATGTTTCAACAAATAGACGGTCTATTTAGCGCTTAACATGATTTTCTCTTCTTTCAATTTTTTAGATCGCTCATTCTCAAAACTTTGTCCTGTGATACTTTTAACATTACCAAATAAAACATTGAAACCCAATCGCATTGTCACCCTCCCCTTGGTGTTTGGTTATTTGTGAAATTAATAGACGCACAGAAATAGGCAGTCTATTTAAATGGACAGTCTATTGTCGTACTATTTATACTATTTCAAATAGTAATTCTATTTTTTTGTTTTAGTTGAATCATTTTTTCACCTTTTTAATTGATCATATGGAAATTGTAGGATTAGTTTAATTTTCACATTCATTCTGTTATATAGTAGCAACTTTCAATTTTTAATTAATCTGTTTTAGCTTATATGAAAGTTATATTTTTGTAATTAATAGACGTACTAAATAAAAATAGACCGTATATTTAAATAGTACACAATTCCTTACATGTTACAACATTTCCCGTGTATTTGTAAAATATATATCTGTTTCGAAAAATTCAAAATACGTTAGATAGGGGGAAAAAATCTACTTTTTCGTATATTTACAATTTCGTTTCGATATATGTATAAACCTGTAGAGCCATTTGAAGTTTTTTGGGGTGTAAAGACAAAAAAGACAAATTACAGAAAAAACAAAATGCTATAAACTTAAATAATGAGATTGCTATGTATATTCGGCAAAGTTATCCTAAAAATTATCATTTTACCCCCTTTGTTTTGGTTTTTTTAGTGTTCATGAAGAAACCCAATTTTGTAAAATCACCCCTTTAGTTTAATATTATTTTTTTGTGAATCATAAAAACTAATTAATTTTCTTTTTTGGTTAACACACAAATTCACTTTGAAATTTTTGTATTAGTAAGTGAAAGATATTAAAGATGAGTAAACATTTGTATGATTATCTTATATATTAAGTATGAAGTTAATTTGCACCAGATTAAAAGTTGAACTGGTTTATTACTGTGTAATCCTTAATGAACTATTGATTAATAAAAAAAATTATTCATAAATTTATTTAATTTTTTATAATAAAAACGAAAATAATAAATAAAAAAGAAATTAATAAAGAAAATATTCAAAAAATATTTATCTTAAAAATCATACATATCCTTAATGAGTTATTTAATATATTTGATATATTTGATTTTTTTTTTAAATAATATATATATATATAATTCTAAATATGATATAAGATAAGTATATATTTAAATAAAATAAATTAAAAAATAAATTAACGTTACTCAATAAATCAATCATACATAAAATTTATTATATTTAAATAATTATTAAGATATTGTATATTTTGATTAACTAAAATAACCATACGAAGTTATGAACTAATAAAGTTTCATATCTTCTACTTTTTTATATAGAAAATAAGTTTACTGAATAATGAAATTGACATTTGTAGTCATGAATAAAACAATTTAAAATTTAATATTATAGTTTCTAACGGGATCAAATGTCAATTTAATTTAAGTTTAAACATCAAACAAAGGAAAACAAACCACACAAGCTCACTTTGGTCCAATATCATATCAGTTGGAAATTTTGAAAGTCGAAAATTTTTACATATCAAATCTAAAATTTACAAAATTTTAATGTCCGCATATTATGCGGGCCAACTAACTAGTATCAAATATTTATAGAGAGAATATTTGGATCAAATATTTAATTTAAAATTAAAAATATTATTATTTATCTAGATATTGATTTTTTTATCGTCTGAATTATTACTATAATCTTGAGAAACAACTACAAAGACAATACTTCATCGGACAAATCTTTCCGTTCTATTTGTTGGCATGACGAACAGTCCTCGCTTGCACCACAAATTACACATCTTTGAAGAATCGATCCTCTGACCTCTTGGTGTGGGAGCATTAATTAATCTTTGATCTGGACTATGGAGGCTTCCACAAATGTTAAGATATTGATTAATCGAATCTTAATTTATAGAACTGATATTTTTTTTTCTTTTTCTAAAAGTATAGAAGTGATATTGTAAACGCCATATATATATATATATATATACATATATATATATATATTAACATCTACAACTTTTACAAACGGATTGTTCTGTTAAATTTATCAATTACGATAAGGGTTTTTTTCATGATCTTGCGCAACATAGTTAATAACATATGGTGAAATTTCTGGTTCCTGCCAAGTCTTGGGGTTGGAATTGTTGGCCTACACAATTTAACCGAGTTAGATTAGCTCTGAATCTAGGAACTAACTGCACCAAAGAGTCTTACGAATTTTCTGTAAGAAAAAAAACAGAGAATTGATATAGTAATGTGACAATGGAAATGATGCTTTTAGTGTTGTCTGAAAATGTATCCCATTTAGTTCATATAGCGACAAGTACAACGTGCGAAGATACTTTGTCTTTTATTTGGATGATGGAGAATTCACTAGAGGTTAAGCCCTCAGCATTCTTTCTATATGTCTCTATCCAATATATTTTAACCAGACAGACACTGAGGAATTCTTCTATTATACGACCTCACCTTCTAATGGATTAAGTCGGCAAGGATAAGACAGTTATGTTTTCAAATCTGGGTCATCGCATATATAAAAATCTCTGGTGATTACACAAAAATAGTGTTATAAGATTCTGAGCCTATCACAAGAATCTGGCCTTTTGCGAATGGTTGGTTTTATGTCGCAGGCATGCTGCAACATTTTCGTGTGTTATGGCCGATTTTGATTGCAAATGGATAAATGAAGGGAAGAGTATCTATGACCAGATCACCAGATCTAGTTTCTACTTATATGAATGTGCTGTGCTGTGTAAGGAAAAAATATGATTTCTTGAGGAAACAAAAGTGTTTCACATGGAGACAACAACAGCACATGAAAAGCTTGATAATGCAGAGGCATTGCAAATAATATGAGATGCCATGTGAGATATAATCTAAAAGATAATAGTAATATAGCTGCTAAATATTAATTGAAGAAAACTTAAATAAGATATTTTACTCTTTTGAAGATTTAGAGGATCTTCCCACTTGGATCAGTAGGGAGTTTTCGAGTTCTGAAATGGTGGAGAACCTAATTATTGGTCATGTATTATGCAAAAGCCGCAAACTCTTTTCCTTTTTCATTTCCACCTTTTTTTTTGTTTTACGTAAATGTAAATGTAAATGTAAATGTAAATGTAAATGTAAATCATGTGTGTGAAAGAAAAAGAAGTTACGAAGTTGAAGAGTGGACGAAAAAAAGCATCAAGGTATTATGCGAAACTTGCTAAAGACCGTGTTACTCTTGATCATCTGCAATCACATCAAAACGGTTAAAAGATTCGAAGAACACAACAACAGCTGATGAATTTTGAATAGAAACAACTTTTTTGTAAAGCGACCCGTTGCAATATTAGAATCCATAGGAGTCAAGACTCAAGAGGGTACTTACTTTATTTAATTTATCTAAAAGGAAAATGGAATTAGAGGTAAGATTCTGATAAATGGAACAAAGTAAGAGATAGGTATAAATATTTGGTAAAGGAATTAGCTTTAGAATATATTAAGCAGAGAGAGAGAAGGTGGGAACCCACCATAGACGATTGATCGGCCAACATCGTAAAGAAAGATATTTTTTTTTAATGTCTCTCTCTCTTCTTATTCTTCTCTCTGTTCTTGCAACACACATGAGTGATTCTTATTTCTTAGTGTGTGAGGGTGTTTTCCAAACTACTATATATTCATGTGCTCACATGGTTTCACCTTTGAGGTAGATCAACAAGAAAGTTATCAAAGACACTTTCTTTCTTACCTTTGTTGTTTACTTTCCATAAGAGCATCGCAACGGCTGCAGCTTGGGCAGTTTACAAGGACGCGTAGAGAAAGTGGTTCAGGATCCATCATGCCTCAGAACTGCATAGCACCAAGGCCTGAAGAAAATGGCCAAGTCATGACAAATATGTCAGAAACACAGAGCAAGCCTGTACTGGCCTTCCCTCTGGTCACTGCCCAACCTGGTCACAACCTCTACCCTATAACTCTCAAGGTCTGTGTCTCTCTCTCCCCTGCAAAAATAAAAAAAGAGCCAAAAAAAAAAAGCAGTTCTGTTCACTACATGTTTTAATTTCCTGCTAAACTTAACCTGCAATAAGTAGCAATAAGAAATATTTTTCTCTTCTTCTTCTTCTAGCATGGTATGGTAGTTGATTACAAGGTTGTGAAAGCATTCTGACACAGTTTCCATCGATTGCTTCATGATTTTACAGTTTGAGGAAGTTGTGTACAAGGTTAAGATAGAGCATACAGGTCAATGTCTAGGAACATGGAGCTGCAAAGAGAAGACGATTCTGAATGGGATAACAGGAATGGTCCATCCAGGAGAGATTCTAGCCATGTTAGGTCCATCGGGCAGTGGCAAAACCACTCTTCTCTCAGCTCTCGGGGGCCGTCTCTCTAAAACTTTCTCAGGCAAAGTCATGTACAACGCCCAGCCTTTCTCTGGCTGCATCAAGCGCAGAACAGGATTTGTTGCTCAGGATGATGTCTTGTACCCTCACCTCACAGTTTGGGAGACTCTCTTCTTTACTGCACTTCTACGGCTACCAAGCAGTTTGAGCAGAGATGAGAAGTCTGAGCACGTGGACCGTGTTATCTCTGAACTGGGACTGACTCGGTGTACAAACAGCATGATAGGAGGAGCACTGTTCAGAGGAATATCAGGAGGGGAGAAGAAAAGGGTTAGCATTGGTCAAGAAATGCTGATCAATCCTAGCTTGCTCCTTCTTGATGAACCCACTTCGGGTCTTGATTCAACAACTGCTCAACGCATCATGACCACAATCAAACGACTGGCTGCAGGAGGAAGAACAGTGGTCACCACCATTCATCAGCCATCAAGCCGCATATACCATATGTTTGACAAGGTGGTTTTGCTGTCTGAAGGAAGTCCTATCTACTATGGCCCTGCATCTTCTGCTGTAGAATATTTTAGCTCTCTTGGATTCTCCACTTCCATGACAGTTAACCCGGCTGACCTTTTACTTGACCTTGCAAACGGTAAGCGATATAAAATGACTAGTTTTTTAAATTCATCTAAATAAATAAATAAAAACTGCAGGGATACCACCTGATTCTGAAAAGGAGACCTCGGAACAAGAGCAGAAGACTGTAAAAGAAGCCCTTATTTCAGCTTATAAGAAGAACATTTCTACTAAGCTCAAAGCTGAACTCTGCAGTGTGGATTCCCATAGTTATGAGCACACCAAAGCTGCTGGTAATTTTCGCCCTTTCAACTAGTTTTGTTTCATTTTGCTTCTGCTCCTCTACATCACTAATAATCTTTTGTTGTCTGTCTGCAGCAAAAAATCTCAAGTCAGAGCAATGGTGCACAACTTGGTGGTACCAATTCACTGTATTGCTCCAAAGAGGAGTCAGAGAGAGGAGATTCGAATCTTTCAACAAGCTCAGGATTTTCCAAGTCATCAGTGTGGCTTTTCTTGGTGGCCTTCTATGGTGGCATACCCCAAAATCTCACATCCAAGATAGAGTAAGACTCTTCTTCTTGATGAAAAATATTGAATTATCAATTTATCAAACTGACAAGCATTTTTTGGATCCACATCATCCCGAATGCAGACTGCATTGCTCTTTTTCTTCTCAGTCTTTTGGGGGTTCTACCCGCTATACAACGCGGTTTTCACATTTCCTCAAGAGAAAAGAATGCTAATAAAGGAGAGATCTTCCGGAATGTACCGTCTTTCCTCCTATTTCATGGCTAGAAACATTGGAGACCTGCCCTTGGAACTCGCCCTTCCAACTGCTTTTGTTTTCATAATTTACTGGATGGGTGGACTTAAACCTGACCCCACAACGTTTATCCTCTCCCTACTGGTTGTTCTCTATTCCGTCCTCGTTGCTCAAGGTCTTGGCTTAGCTTTTGGTGCTCTGCTTATGAACATCAAGCAAGCCACAACCTTAGCATCTGTTACAACACTCGTATTTCTTATAGCTGGAGGATACTACGTGCAACAAATCCCTGCCTTCATCGTATGGCTCAAGTACTTAAGTTATAGCTACTACTGCTACAAGCTGCTTTTGGGTATTCAATACACTGATAACGACTACTATGAGTGCTCAAAGGGAGTCTGGTGCAGAGTTGGTGATTTCCCCGCCATCAAATCTATGGGACTCAACAATTTATGGATAGACGTTATTGTTATGGGAGTGATGCTGGTAGGCTATCGGCTCATAGCCTACATGGCATTGCATCGAGTGAAGTTGAGGTAAAAGTGCACCCAATGGTAACAAGTAGATAATCCCAAGAAGCTCGAAAGAGTTTTTTCCCCCAACTGCAACCAAGGAATAATATTAGAATTAGAAAAGATAAAAAAAAGTCAGTCGAACTTTGGTCGATTTTACTTAAGAATACCCGACGACTTTCTTTTGTTTTTAGGCTAGATGATAATACTCCTATGTTTGAGAATAAAAAAAATAAAAGTGAGATAATGTATGAGATAAGAAAGGAAGCCAAGAATATACTAATTACCATTTGCAAAATAGTAAAACGAAAGTGACTACACTTTTGATCCACTCTTCCGTGGAGATGAGTGTTGTATCTTTGTGAAAATTTCGGTCCACTCTTCTAAGTCACCTGCAAGTGCATCAGCTTGTGAAATCGAATGAGATGTATGTATCACATAAGAATTAAACAATTTGCGACTAACAGCGACACAACATAAGCAAACACACCTGACCGTGCCACTCGTTGTCATCTCAAATTCTCTACCAGTAATTTCTTGTTTCTTTTTTCACAATAGCAAAAGGACCCATTAAATTTTCATTTTCCTGAAAAAGCAGACTTTTTAACAGCAGAATCATGTCAACATAGCTAAAGGAATCAGCTTTCGCTTTCAATTATAAATGTGAGGGATAATTGAAATTTGAAATGGCTGTTGTTATACCTCACATCGTTAGCTACAAAATTATTACACCACAGGAAGAAGTGGGGGGGAGGCTACAGTGTGTGCAGAACAACATAGAGGAGTAAAAGAAATAAAGGAAAGTTAAACAAATCATTGGATGACAAGGCCCACAAGATATGCTTACACATTGAAACGTGATTCACTTTAGTTAAGTGGAAGCCGATGTGAGAAGAAAAAAAAGAAAGAAAGGCATGATAAGAGATAATCCATGTCACTCCCTACTTTGTCAAGTGTCATTGTCATCACCAAGAAGAACCATCTTAAACCCCAAATAAATAAATAAAAACAGAAACGTCATTCACTAACTACTGCTGCTTTCTTAGACCTAAGCACATCATCCTTATAGTGATATCCATACGAAAGCAAGAGATCATATGATCTAAGCATGCTATCTCCCTTTATATAACTCTAACTAGAGAGAGTAAGTACACTAGTTGCTATTTTTTTAATGTACTAAACTAAGAGAGTTGACAATAAGCCTATCTACCTTAACAAGATTAAAAAAAAAAAGAAAAAAACTAACCAAAAAAAAGGATGAGGAAATATGCCATATCTGAACTCAGAGATCTGAACATACTTGTGGTAAAATGCCTTTATCATTTGCCAGTTGAGTGAACGAGTTGCGATTCACCTTGATGCCCTTCGAAAACCAATCTAGCGGAAACATACATATGCTGATTAGGTAGAGAAGAGAGGCATAACATGTCAGCTAAAACCTGGTGAAGGAAGACTATAATTTACACTTTAGCTTACTATCAACCAAACCATGAAAATGTTGGAAATTGTATATATTCAACATCCAAACGATTTAGTCCACTATAAATAAAGCCTAACGACTATAGTCAAGACTTTTAAGTTCAAGAGCAGTATTTTGTAATCATTTTCAGAAGATGTAGACCAGTCAACAACTGAAAATTACATTTCTTTTCACAGATTAACACCCACTAATTTTAATTTAGGGTCTATACTCACCAAATCGTTTTCGTTATGCAGATGTCGGTCAAGTTCAGATGAAACACACAATAAACTCATCGTGAAGACCAAAGCAAGTTCAAAAAAAAGTATCTCATCCAAGCCATGTGGGGTCGCCTGAGAGGAGGAAATCGACCACGATCGAAACGATGACGTTTTCTCGCATAAGACTAAAAGTCTTCTTAAATTGCGCATTAACCCCTTTTTTTTACTTTCTTTTCGAATAAACCATACCATATCCCACATTTTAATCAAAGCCTTATTAGGCCCATATGCATCAAGTTAAAAAAGCCCTACCGAGTTAGCAATTTACAAACGTCTTTCTCCCAACTTTTTTCTTAATTGTTTGTACGTTGAGAAAACACGACTGATAGCCAATTAAAACTTTATATTATAGGGTAACGCTCATATTGGGATCGAACTTGAGGAAATAACTACTGTTTAGACATTTTTTTCTTTGCTTTATGCTCTATTTTTTTGTTGCTAATGGTAATCTAAAAGGAACGGTTGGATCCGAAATCCACACAGAATACGGGGTATGCGTTTTGCGACAATATATGAGAAAAAGATTGTAATTTTATTGATTCTTACGAATGTTTGCAAGGATTACAAGTTGAGTGTTCTCAGAAAAGAAATCCGATCTCTCTCCCTAAGCTCCTCCTTCTCCTTTTATATCCTTTCCGCCTCGTAACTGCCTCATTAATGCGTATTAATTCTCTCTATTAATGCCGATTCTTCAATTTTTATTCTCCCTCAGCTTGAATTTGTTGGGCTTCTTTCCTCCTTTTGCGACTTGGGCCGAATCCCCCTTAATGGGCCTCGGTGGCCCATTGGCACCTCGGTTCTTTAATTGAATCTTGGGTCGGTTTACTCCGAACCGGGTACGGTGGGTACCACCTCTACCAATAGCCCCCCCAGAGCTTGGCTTATGGAAGCTCGGCCGGAGATCTTGGGATTAGGATCTCGTGATTAGCTCTTCTTAAGGCAAGAAAATCTTCGAGTGAATCCGATTTGGAGTTAACCGACCCGAGTTTTCTTAATCGAACCGAGAGATCTAATGATTGATTTGAGGATATTGCGTTTAGCAGGTTTTTAGAAAGATCTAATTTGTCGGTGGGCCCCGCGCGCGTCTAATCCGCCGCCCACGTCATCACGCCTATGAGACGTGTCATTGAAAAGGTGGGACCTTCTGACTTCCTTCCTCATTGCGATTCAACTTCCTCCTTGAAGAAAAAGAAAAAGGTTTGTTCTGTTTCCTTCACTCTCCTTATTTGGTTGCTTTATTTTGTGACTTTTGCTCCTTCCATTGCGATTTGCCTTCTGCAACCCTCGTTCGCCTGTGCCTCTTCTACTCCCAGAGAGCTTCCATGGATTATGTCGCACCTCTCGTTCACAAGAAACCCTCGAAACGTCCTTCTGCTTCCACAGCTGCCTCCTCCTCTGGTCAGGACTCTCCGCCTTCGTCGCCGACGGTCAGGGATACGCCGGGGCCCTCCGCTGAAAGGCCCCTCTCCTCTTCTTCCCCGGTTGACCTCCCCGTCCATCGCCCTGATCCTGGGAAGACGGAGGAGTTCTCCCCTTTCTCACTTGTCGTAAGAGAAGGGGAAGGTGAATCCGAGATGGCCTGTCCTGCTCGCGCAGACCCAGTGGTAATTCCGGCGGTGCCTTTAACTGTTGCCCCTTCCGCTGCTTTTTTCAACGCTTTGCCGACCACCAGCATGCCCAAATCAATTAATTCTTTGAGAGAGAAGTGTAAGATCCCAGATTCAGTGTTCATTCAGCTTCCTACCCCCTCAGAGAGGCCTTGGACCCCTCTTGAGGGCTTCTTCTGCGTGTATGAGTCCTACTTCCTCAAGAGCCATCTCTTTTTCCCTCTACCAGAGCTCTTTATCCTGTACTGCCGGCGTCGGACCGTCGCCTTCTCCCAATTCATGGCGAGAACTGTCAGGAGAATTCTGGGCTTGATGGTCATTGCCGCAGAGAGAGACGTGGAGCTAGGAGTCCAATTACTGGAGCTCCTTACTAACTTCAAGGTCTCTGGTAAGACGGGACACTACTATGTCTCAGGTCACCCACAGCTGGTGGCGTTCCCTGAGACCAAGAACGATCTCTAGGAGCAGGTGTATTTTTATGTCCTGGCCGACACCAACTCCCTGCCTGAGCACTTCGTTGGTTCCACCCACCGGATGTGGAACCTTGATCCTGGTAGCCGACCTATTTCAGGTCGTTGTTTGCTCCGATTTACCTATCTCCATTCTTTCTAACTTGTTTTCTTTACCCTGCAGTTGCTCCCATACACTCGAAGCCTTCACTCCGGGTTGACCTCCAGGAAGTGATAGCATCTCTGAAGCGGGCTTCTAACAGATCCTGGGCGTTCTTCACCCCCGATCGTATTGCCAGAGCTTTCGCCAGGGTTGTGGCAGCCAGGGCAGACAAACCTTCACCTCTGTCTCCTCCCCGACTTCAGTTATCTCCATCTGAAATGGTTCGCCCTTCTGTTGTTATGCCAAGTCTGGAGCAGCGAGCTACGGAAGCTCGCCGCAAGAAGGCTGAAAAAGAGGCAGCTGCTGCTGAAAAAGCTGAGGAGGAGAAAGCAACTGCTGCCAAGAAGGCGGCTGACGAGGAGGCTGCTGCTAGAGAGATGTCTAGCAAAAAAGAAGAAGATTGGCTCTGGGCCGAAAGGGAGCAGCTTTTGCGGGAGGGTCGTCTTGACACTCCGACCCCTGGCCCTTCTGAGACCGAGGAGAGGACCCTTGTCCCCGAGAAGGCTCCTGCGAGCTCTGCTGCTGCTACCGAGTTGATGCCTCCCCCTCCGGCGAAGGTCCCTGCTGCTGCTCCGCCCTCAAGCCGTGAAGCTGCTCTCGTCGTGGTCAGCGAGGCTGCTAAGAGAAAGAAGCACAAAGAGAAGCCCACCAGGGGCTCGGACAGGGAAGACTCGCGAGCTCGTGACTCTTCTTCGAAGAAACGCCCCTCCTCCCCTTCTACTAGCTCTTCAAAGAAGCAGCGTATTGAACAGGGGAGGGCCGCCGGCCGGAGCAGGTCGGGTGAGAGAGGTCCCTTTGACCGCTGGAGGTCGGAGGAGAGGAGGTCTTCTGATCCACCAAGGTCAGAACCTGGGAAGCCAAAAGACAAAGGGCTTCCCGCGAGCTCGGAGCCCGCGACCCTCTCCTCCCAATCTCAGGATACCGGCCTTTCTCTGAAGCTCGATCGACCTGAATCCTCCTCTCTTGGACACAGGAGGGAGACTGCTACAAAGTTTTGTGAGGGTGTCCAATTTCCCGATGGCCCGACACCTCCAAGGAAGTTTCAACTGCAGACGAACTCTTACTAGGAGTTCTGTGTCCGATATGTTGAGGTAGCCCCCTAAGAACTCACGCCTTCTAGCTTGACTCCTTTCCTCAAACTCCTAACTTTTTATTCTCAGGGGATGGGCTTCTTCAACCGCCTTCGGTTGGAGTATGAGGCTGAGCTAGCTCGCATGAAGGCCTTGTGGTACCAGGACAATCATGCCCTCTCTATTGAGAGGGGCATGCGCAGCAAGGCAATCAAGATGGCCAACAAGAAAGACTTTGAGCTGAAGGACATGGCCCGCAAGGTCGCTGAAGTGGAGGTCAAGAATGAAGCTCTCGAGGCATCTTGGTCCCATGCTCTCAAGCAGCTCAAAGCCACTGAGGAACAGGCCCAGAAGAAGATGGAGGTGATGGAGAAGAAATTGGCTGAGGCCAAGGCTAATGTCGATGACCTCTTCAACGATCTGCAGGAAGCCCACAGTGAGGCCCAAAAGGAAGAGGAAAGGACAGACGCCAAGCTGGAGGCGGCGGAGAAGAAGTTCTTCGACCTGTCATGGCGTTTTGATTGCGCTGCTAAGGCTCATGAGGAGGCAGTCTCCCGCCTCAAGGCGCAAATTGATAGGGCAGCTCGGAAGGCCTCCAAGAAGGCTAGGAAGGAGGCCGCCGCTAAATACAAGGCCCGCTTTCTGAAGATTGAGCGGGCTATTGAGGACGCCAAACTCGTGCAGGAGAACGCTCTTCTGCAATCTCAAGCCCACGCCCGAGTTGAATTTATCGACATAATCATGGAGAGCAAGGCCCAAGGGACTAGACCCGACCTTAACGCTGAGAGGGAGGTTATGGCGACAGCCCTTGAGGACTTTGCCGATGAGCTCAATCAGATGGACATCATTCAGCTCGATCTTGCTGAGGACCTCCGTGTTTCCCCGGTGTCAGATAGCTCCGAAGGGTCTTCCCTGACTGTCCTGCTGGCTCCTACCCCTGCTCCTGCTGAGGTAGAGGTTTCCTCTGTTGCTGCTGGTCCTTCCGAGCTCCCCATGGTACAAGCTGCTTCTGCCTTGGTCTCTTCTGAGGAGCCTGCCGCTGATGATGACGCTCCTCCTGCTCCTCCAGTCCTCCAAATTGACCAGTTTGTGTCTAACGCTGCCGTCATCTCCCCACATGTTGCCTCCGAGCTCACCCAAGACCGTGAAGGAACCCAAGACTAGGCCGCCTGTGGCCTTGATATTTTTCTTTGTAATTTGTTTTGAACTTCTTCTAGTTTTCGTTGGTGCTTTTGCTTTTCTCTTGTCGTTTTCTTTGAACTTAGTTTCTGGTGCCCGGGAGGGCTTTCATCCAGCTTTCTGGTGTCATGGCGTTTTGGTGCCCGGGAGGGCTTTTATCTAACCTTTTGAAGTTTAAGTTAAGATTTTCTCTTCTGTCTAAACTCAAACCATCCAGTCTCCTTGGTAGTTTTTATGAGAGTTAATCCAATGTTAAGCTCATTGGCTGCTGCTATAATAGGCACGTAGAAGTATTGTTTGATTGTTTCCCATGACGAAGTACTGACTCCACCTTGATGAGCTCTAAACAAGTTGCATAAGTAGTAACACCGATGACGATTGTCACCGTATTTCAATGATATTGAGCCGTATGAACCAAGAACATCTCGGGACAAAGGTTCAAGATTAGGTAGGTGCAAAGTAGTTGTTGGTAAAGGAGAAGCTAAGTTGCTATAGAGAGGAAGAAGCTCTTCTCCCCAACAAAATGGCAAGTCATGATCAAAGAATGGTGAATGAGTAAGACACAAGAATGGGAGAAAGTCGTGAAAAAGGGAGTGTTGCTCCCATCACAAGTTCTGAGACATGTGGAACGCGAGGGCCCTCTAATTGAGTTCACTCTTATCTTTAGTAGCGAACATAGGAGCGAGGAATGTCCCCAGCTTACCCTGTTTCAGGACTTGGCGCTTGGGCGCAGCGCGCTGCTGGCTTACCCCGTGCCACACTCAAGGCCTCTTACCTAAGTTGAGAGGAGGCTCTTAAGCAAAAGAGTCTGATTCTTGAGTGTCTTGCGGACGTGGTCCGGCTATCCTTTAAAGGTATGCTTAAGTCATACCGGGATGTGAGGAACCGTACAAAAGGCTGCCTTTGCACATCCATGGTGTCGTTTCACCTAGGCACTTGTGAGAAGCGCGCAACGAGCTCGGAGGTCGGAGAACCTGGCCAGGGAACCGACACGACCGAGCTCCGTAAATTGTAAATGAGTCAAAGGAACGAATGAGTCAAGGAATGTGTTTTTTTATTATAGCAGCTGTACCCAAAACGGGCTGCCTACGTACCCCGGAGGGATCAAGCCTTTCCGTAGTTCAATTACATTGAAGCCCAAAGGGCTTATGGTTTTTTTTTTGCAAGAAGCAGACATGAAATTTAACAGTAGTATGTCTTCAAGTTCGCCGAGCTCCATGGACGAGGCTCCGGCGTCCCATCCATGCGGAGGAGTTCGTACACCCCGAGATGCAGTGTCTTGGCGATGCTATAAGGGCCTTCCCAACTGGCGCCGAGCTTGCCAGCCTGGTATTCAGACGTGTTCTGGACCACACGCCGGAGAACCAGATCACCTTCTTGGAAGGTGCGTGAATAAACATTCTTGTTGTAGTATTTGGCGACTTGGTTTTGGTAGGCTTGAAGGCGGACGAAGGCGAGCTCCTGCTGCTCTTCTATTGTGTCCAAGTTCATCCTCAGTAGCTCGTCGTTGGTTGCGACATCCTTGGGGAGGACCTGACGGTGGAGTGTGGGCGCTCGTACTTCGGCGGGGATCATTGCTTCAACGCCATACACAAGGGAGTAAGGCGACTGCTGGGTGCCATGACGTGGTGTGGTGCGATGTGACCAGAGCACTCCATCCAACTCGAAGGCCCAACTTCCCTTCTTAGTTGCCTATCGCTTCTTAAGGCCTTCGATAATGCGCCGGTTCGTAGCTTCAGCTTTCCCGTTGTATTGAGGATTGTGGGGCGTTGAGTATTGGATAACGATCTTGTAAACGGAGCAAAAATGTTCAAAGTCCCTGGAGGTGAACTGTGAGCCATTATCCGTAACAATCGCGTGCGGGATGCCATGACGGCACAAGATGTTCTTCCGTAAGAAGTCAATGACTTGTTTATCCTTGATCGTCGCGTAGGCTTCTGCCTCTACCCATTTGAAGAAGTAGTCGGTAAGGACTAGCATGTCTTGCTTTTTATCGGACTTGGGCAGCGGACCGACGATATCCATTGCCCATCGCATGAACGGGTATGGTGTCATAACCGACTTCATGAGCTCGGTCGGCTGATGGATGATGGGGGCATGCCGTTGGCACCGTTCACATTTCTTTGCATATGCCAGACAGTCACGCTCCATGGTCGGCCAATAATAGCCTTGCTTGCGTATCTTCTGCGCCAGCGACCTACCACCGGTGCGGTTCCCGTTGACGCCTGAGTGGACTTCCTGGACTATTTTTTTGACCTCATCACCGTGCACGCAATATAGGTAGACGCCCGTGTCGCTGCGGCAGAAAATCTTGTCTTCAAATAACGTGTAGTGCGTGCTTCGTTGCTTCAGCTTCCGAGCTTGCCACTTGTTAGGTGGGAGATCTCCGTCTGCGATGTAGCTCCGTATCTCATTCCTCAAGTCTTCCCCTTCGCTAATTCCTTCGAGAGCGATGGCGCCGGGGTCATCCCCGAGATCGTCCTCGTGAAGGGCCATGGCCTGTGGCAAGTCCGATAGATCGCTGGAAGGTCCCGAGGTTGGTGCCGCCAGGACTTCGCTAATGCTTGATGTGGCCAGGGTTTCGACTGGAATTGTACGACTCAAGTTGTCGGCAGAAGCGGAGGCCAACGCAGCTAATGCGTCGGCGGCGGAGTTTTCCTTTCGTGGCACCTTGGTCAAGGAAAACTCGTCAAACCCAGATGCCTCCGTTTGCACCAGTTTTAGATATGCGGTCATGCGATCATCCCGAGCCTTGTACTCCCCATTGAACTGGTTTGCGACGAGCTGGGAGTCGCAGAAGACGTTAATCCTTGCTGCGTGGATTGCCTTTGTCAGACGTAATCCGGCGAGCAATGCTTCGTACTCCGCCTCGTTGTTGGAGGCCGGGAATGCGAGGCGGAAGGATTGCCTATAGTTTCACCGGTGGGTGAAACGAGTTGTACCCCAATGCCAGACCCCTTGGTGGAGGAAGAGCCGTCCACGTGTAGGGTCCAGGTACCTGGAACCTCTGTGTCCGGGCTCAGCTCTGGCATTATTTCTACGATGAAGTCTGCTAGGACTTGCGACTTCAGCGCAGTGCAGGGTTTGTACTCGATGTCATATTCGCTAAGTTCGATTACCCAGCGAGCTAGGCGCCCTGACTGCGTTGGGCTGTGAAGTATGGCTCGAAGCGGGTGGTAGGACAATACGACTATGGAGTGAGACTGGAAGTATGGGCGGAGCTTCCGTGCTGATGTGACCATGGCCAATGCCAGGTTTCCGGTTACCATGTACCTGGTCTCGGCGTCCACTAGAGATTTGCTAATATAGAAAATGGGCTTCTGTTCGTTGCTTTCCTCTCGTACCAAGACCCCGCTGACCGCCGCGCTGGAGACTGCAATATAAAGATATAAAACTTCGCCAGTTTCTGGTTTGGACAATATCAGAGGTGTGGTGAGGTACGTTTTCAGTTGGGTGAACGCCTCTTCACACGATTCATCCCATTCAAACTTCTTGTTGGAACGAAGTTTCTGGTAGAACGGGAGACACTTGTCAGTAGAACGGGAAATGAACCTGCTCAAAGTTGCTATACGTCCAGTGAGTCGTTGCACCTCCCGCATTGTGGTGAGTGACTTCATGTTCATGATAGCTGACAACTGCTTGAGATTGGCCTCTATTCCGCGCTGAGTTACCAGGTACCCTAGAAACTCGCCTGAGGTGACGGCAAAGGTGCACTTGGTCGGATTGAGCTTCATGCCATATTTGTTGAGGACGGAAAAACATTCGCGCAAGTGACCGACATGATCGTCCTCCCGTAGCGACTTGACCAACATGTCATTGATGTATACTTCCTTCGTCTTGTCGAGCTGTTCGGAAAACATTTTGTTCACCAACCTTT
>OVAN01005360.1:2733-23668 GCA_900406275.1 Anastatica hierochuntica | reverse complement strand
TATATATATATATTCAAAATATGCACAAATTTCACTTCCATTATTTCCGAAGATAAGGTCAACATTATCCGTAGAATCATGTTTCAACTTTGCATAGAAACAATAGAAGAGGTTTGAGAAATCATTATGCCTTTATTAGACAGGTTGGTAAATGTAGATTATTCATTCTAAATTAACTAGAATAAGAGTGTAAGAGTGGACGTTCTATTCAAAAAATTTGCAACCTGCTTTGAAATAAGTAGATATTTAAAATTTTATTGAAATTTAGATTTTTCTTTTCTAATAAATGTAGGTTACCTAACAAACTGTGAATTTCAGTTTCAACTTGACCGTTTTTGGCAGAACCTAACATCTCCTTTTCGAAGAACAAAATATGAAATACTTATTTAAAATTTTTTTAAACCAAAATAAAAATACATGTATGTTTATATGAGTATTTGGACCATCTATCCAATTTCTACATTTTTTTACTTGTAAAATTATTATTTTATTAATTTTGATTAATGAAAGGGCACTAAAGGGAAAAATGACAAAAAATTGGATTTATCCATAAAGATAATCATATCGTTTTTTGTTCCATTTTGCTAATTTCCCCTAATATTTATAGTTATAAAATCGTAAATTCAATTAGATGGGTCAATGTGTATTAGACGATATATGAAATGGTACTTTCATATTAACATGATTATACATTTCAATTAATGTATAATTTTCATATTATTAATATACTTATAATTAACAAAAAACAATAATACACGTAAAATAGTCTCACTCATATTTTACAGATTAAAAAAGTCACATAAAACATAAAAAAATTACAAACTTTTCAATAAATGATTTTTAAACAATCTGATAAATATCGCCTGTGCAAAGCGCATGTTATAACATAGTTTTTAAGTTAAATTTGGCATACCATGGGCTAGAATAGATGAATTTTATAATAAGACAATCATTTTGGTGTATTATAGTTAATTCTATAATTTATATAATTTATAAATTACAAAAAATATTAATTAACATTTTCTGCATACTATTTTGTTACTCTTGTTTTGTATAGTGCATCCAAGTGACAGACAGTGATACCCTAAATGCACGTAAAGAATTACCCTATGAGTCTAAATCATACACCCTAAAACCTAAACCATAAACCATAAATCAATAAACCCTAAACCCTAAACGATAAATCATAAATCTTGTTTTTAAATCCAAAAATGCATTTTTAGGTTAAACTTAGCATATCAAGGCCCAAAAAACGATGAATTATATAAATAAGACATCATTTTTTGTGCATTATCATTAATTCTACAATTTATAAGTTATATTGTATACTCGTTCTATGATAATATTTTTCAAATAAAACTCGCACTGATGAAGATCATTTGCTGGTGTTTAGATATTACATAAGTTAGCAAGAGAATACTTGGCATATTGTCGGCGATGTTACGAAATGTTGCAGTTACAACAAATCAATCTTTATTTTGTCAAATTGATGTTGTTGTACTATGATTTTGTGTGAGCATCTCTAATCCCACTCTATTTTAACTATAAAATAGAGTTTAGATTAAAAGAGCTAACAACAAAAAAATGAATATTTTCGGAATTTTTACTCCACCTAAATTTTTATACCTTTTTTCTTTCAAGACGCTTTCTGTGTATAACAATTATGGCCCATATGGATGGGTTATATGATATGTTAGTGTTTTAGTAGTTTTTATTGGATTTTACTCGATAATTATGGTTTTTAGTATCTATTCGGATCTTTTTGGCGCGGATTTGTGTTCTTTAGTGTTTTTACGGGGATCGCGCTTTGATCTGCAGAAAGATTTCATTTTTGATGGATTTCAAGCATCGAAGGAAGTGTTCGTGAAAAGCTAAAATGCCCAGGAAAATGGACAAGGATAGGTCGATCCTTGGTTCTAGATCGATCAATCCCTGTCCCGTTTTGCGGACCGATTTTACGAAGAACCATACCGAACTTATTTTGAACCGGATTTCATTACTAAGACCTAGGCTCAAGTTTCTTGTTTCATAATGCACTTTTTCTGAGTTTTTGAGAGCAATAGAGAGATTTGTAACCTAGGGAGAAGAAGCATATTTTGTACTTCGAATCTGAGAGGCTTCTTGAACTCTTACTCTTTATTTGGTTAAATACAATCATGTCTCTCTTTGATATGATCTGTGTTTATGCGATTATCATGAGTGGGTAGTCTATTCGTTGGGTTTAGGGTTCTCACATAGGGATTCATGGATTGTTGATATAGAATTGTATGATTAGGGATTTAATCAATTGGATCTTCATCTATGATTGTTCGTAATGCATGAAATTGAACTGGCCACTTAATTTTTGATCTTAGGTTGTTTAACGCCTGGAAATTGTTTGTTTAAATGCCTGAAAGAATCCTAAATGATCAATTCTTCTTAAGCCAATGGAAGTTTATGGAAGTTGATGTTTAAGTGAAATGTGAACCTATCAAACCTATTTATAATGCATGATTAGAAACCGAGAGTCAACGAAAGTTAGTCTCGAGGTTTCTAATACATAGGGAATTGATACTAAGGAAGTAGATAACTTCTATATTAGTGTTTGAGTTCAAGACGTTTAAAACTTGTTCCCTAATCTATAATTTGAATCAACAATGAATTGTTTCCCTGCGAATACCCAATGTCAAAACTTCGTTGATTGAATTAAAACCCGCTGTTGCTTGCTTGCTTACTTTTTTCTCTTAATTTCGATATTTGCATCCTTTAAAAGACATCTTTTTCGCTTTAGCCCACTGTTTGATCTGACATTCTTCGTGCTACCTTTGGTCACTGTGGATTCGATCCCGAACCACTACAACGTATTTCTGTGCGCTTGCAATGTTTTCTCGGCTGAAAACCTCAGCTATCAAGTTTTCTGGCGCCGTTGTCGGGGACCAATAGGTCCTCTTAGAACTTAAGATCATTTCATGCCTAAGGCATTTTTATTTATTTTGTTTAATCTCTTCTTTTTCTTCTCTATTTTTGTGCTTTCAAATGCATGAACAAGCCTCATACTAGAAGCCAAGGGATGGTGAATCTTCTTGAATTCGAGCTTGAACCTTCACGTCTAGAGAGACAGAAGAAGAAAGAGAAGCTGCTGGGGGTTATTGAAGAATTTTAGTTTGCAGAAATCATGGGTGATAACATGGGAGAACACATTCAAGTTCATCAAAATCGTCTCTTTCCTGGAGTCCTTCCAGGAGGTAATCCACCTGCAGGTGGTTGTGCTAATGTTAGTGCTCAGCAAGCTGGCCAGCAAAATGTTGCAGCTAAGGGAAACAACGCGCAAATCAACCTTAACAAAGGCTGACTCTGGCGCAATATAACACTCCGGAGATTTCTATGCGAATCGTTTTGGGATTCGTCCACCTCCCATAGAGAGAAGAGACTATGAGATCAAGACAGGTCTCATTAACTTGGTGCAGCAGAATCAGTTTCATGGTTTGCCATAATAGAACCCAATGCCCCATCTGGATAAGTTTGAATTCATCTGCAATACTATCCAGCGCAACACAATACCTGCTGAAGCTCTGAAATGTAGGTTATTCACTTTCTCTCTGAATGAAAAAGCTACAAGATGGTACAATAGTCTACAGCCTGATTCTGTAAGGTCATGGGATGAAATTAAGGCTGCTTTTCTTAGGCATTTCTTCAGGAAATCAAGGTCTATGTCTCTCCGAAACAAGATTACAAGATTTCACCAATTGGATTCTGAGAGTTTTCATGCAGCTTGGGAAAGATTCAGGGAGTACCTCAATGATTGTCCTCATCATGGGTTCTCAGAAAGGAATCTCCTCAACATTTTCTATAATGGGGTTGAGGAGAAGTATCAGAATGTTATGGACACCGCGAGCAATGGCGATTTCATGACCAAAACTGTGGAGGAAGCTTACATGCTGGTGAATAACATGGCGAATAGTCAGGCCAATCAAAGATCAGACTATGATCGTGGTAGAGGAGTTGTGCCATCAGACGCGAAGAGAATTGATGATATGTAGTCAAAGCTCAATGAGCTAATGAGGAGAGATCAGCAGGGAGTGAACTTTGTTGGAGAGCATAACGATGCACCTATTCTTCAAGAGCAGAAGATGGGACAGATGTATCAGGAATTCACGTCTGTGGAGCTGAATGGTGGACAAGCAGATGTGAATTACATTGGAGGTCAAGGGAATTTTGGTAATATAGGTTTCAACCAATAGAACCAGTTTCAAAACAAGCCATACCAACAGAATCACAGTGTCTTCAACTCTGGATTTCAGAACAAGAATCAGAACAATGGTTTCGGAAACAGTGGCTATCAACAAAAGCAGTTTGGTTCAGGAGGATTCAAGAACAACTATAGGACGGGGTATCAGAATCAGAACCAAGGACAATCTTTTGCGCCTTCTCAAGATAGTGAGCTGAAAAAGATGTTTGCAACATGTGCTGGAAAATCAGAATAAGTCTGTTGTGGAAATCAATTAGAAAGTCGATAGCATGTATAGTGACCTCAATGGGAAGTTTGAGGCTATGAGTGTTCAAATGAAGATGCTGGAAACACAGGTTTCTCAGACTTATGCGAGCAAGAGTGCTATCCCAGGTGTCATTCTAGCCAAATCGGAGAAGAATCCGAAGGAATAGTGCAATGCTATTACGGTTCAAAGTGGAAAAGAAGAAACATGCTCGTCCAGGATAGAAGGACAGGGATTGATCGATACCTATCCTAGGATCAATCGATCCTTGTCCAATTCCACCTCAAAAACATCTGGACAGAAGGACAGAGATCGATCGATCCCTATCTCTAGATCGATCGATCCCTGTCCTGAAGAGAGGATATCGAATTTTCGTGATGAAACGAATGCGCAAGAGGTTGAGGATGAGTATGTACCACCCCCAACTTACATTCCCAAGCCTCCGTATCCTTCTAACCCTCGTCAAAAGATCAAGGAACGCGAGTATGAGAAATTAAAGAATCTAGTTGGTGAGTTACATGTGCGATTGCCTTTTGTAGGAGTAGTCAAGATGGTACCTTCTCTTAAGAGGTACATGAAGGAGATTCTTTTAGATCGCATGACCTTAGAACAAGGTGTATCAATTCTTTCTGCAGATTGTAGCGCAGTTCTTCAGAACATCACACCGGAGAAACGCGATGATCTAGGTCCTTTATTTTTGCCTTGCAGGATTGGATCTCTTACCTTCGAGAGATGTCTGTGTGACTTGGGCTCTGGAGTTAGTTTGATGTCGTTTTCTGTCTCGTAGAGACTGAATATGGTGAACTATAATCCCACAAAGATATCCTTGATACTTGCTGCTAGATCAATTCAGAAGCCAATAGGTATTCTCGATAACATTCCTGTTGGTGTTGGGAAAGGCTATGTATACACTGATTTTGTAGTCTTGGAGCTTGACAAACAACACAAGGATCCTATCATCTTGGGGAGACCATTCTTGTCAATTGCTAGAGCGATGATTGATATTCTAAATGGTCAGATTGATCTGCAGTTGGGTAAACTAGATATGTATTTCAACCTCGAGAAGTCAACAAAGAAGCCTACCATAGATGGGCAAACATTTTGGGTTGACACATTGACTGAAGTGATTGAGGAGGCTGTGGAGGAACCTTACACTGAGGAATCTTTCCATATTTCCTTATCACAAATTGATGAGGAGCATGGTTTATTGAGTTAAGACACATTGGTGGTTGCTGAAAAAAACGACGTCAAAGAAGTCCTGGATGCAGACGTTAGTTCTACAGTGAGAAAACTCAAGACCAAAAAGAAAGTGAAGCAGAAAGAGCACAATACTGAGGAGAGTTCTGAATTGACCTTGATCCCTTTAGGATGCGATGGAAGTTCTATTGAGTACAAAGTGAAGCGTAAAGGAAGATTCAAACCTTTCTCCAAGGTGAGAGCAATCCTTACACAAGAGTTTAAAGAAACTGAAGCAGTTGCTGTGAAGAGAACGATGAGCAGCATTCTTGAGCTGAAGATTTTCGCAGGTGGAGTTTACTTCAGAGCAAGTTCAAAGACCCTTCCAGACTATTTCATCGCTACTACCGTCAAGCTCGTGACTTTAAACAAGCGCTAAATGGGAGGCAGCCCACTAGGTAGTTTTCTTTATCATTTTAATTTAGCTTTGTAGTGCTTTTGGTTTTGGTGTTTTGATTTTTGGTGCCTTTTATGTTTTTTTGTGTTTTTAGCCTTTGTATTACAGAAAAAATATCACCAGACAGGAGGACAGGGATCGAAGACTAAGCCTGCGGAGAAAGACACTCAAAACCCAAATGGATTGCATGCTCTCAGAAAACCTTACTTTGCGGTACTTTCGCAAACCATATAAGCTCAAAACAGTTAGAACATTCTCTCCAAGAATTGCTGCATAACCTCCCAAGCCCAACCATACTCTAAAATCAAGACTTGCAAACTCAGCTTCCATGTTATTAACTCTCTACATTCAATTAAGATGGGCGTGAAACTTTTCACTAAAGGACTCATAATCAGAAAATCAGGCTAGGTACTCAAGGCTTTTTAGTGGTGAGGCTAGAATGTTTTGGGTATCAAAAGCTGCGTTAAGATCAAGATGCAAGACATTACGCAAAATCGCAGGAGAGAAGGAGTATATTGATATTCATGTACCCTAACTACCCTAGTACAAACCACCAATCAGAAAGTAAATCAAATATTGCATTCTTCAAGGTGAATCTAATCAACATAATAATATGCAAATGCTAATTTCTAGACCAGATATGCATAGATTAAAAATAATTTTTCGCTTTTTTTATTCAAGACAAAAATCTGGAAGAAATTAGCATGTTGATGACATTTCTAAACTCTAATCACCCATACATCATGAAGAAATGCAACATATCCATCTAAACAATTTAAACACCCAACAACGAGAAATCAGACACTCAGGACCGTGTCTAAACCACCTAAAATGCACAATCCTACCTAAGCAATTAGGAGGATCATGTATACCCTAGTATCTCCATTGTTTTTACACATGTGTGCATATAAGATCAAAAATAAATGCATGGAGATTCAAGGAGATAAGGCAAGGGTGTGGTGCCAGACTAAAGATGAGTCTGGTCACTCAGGATTACCGAAAAATGAATGGATGAAAAAGAAATGGAGATGTAATCCTGAATGATGGGTTTCATTCCTAATTTTAAGTTCCTGGATCCAAACATTTAAATTCATTAGTAAACCAAATAAGATAGAGTTAAAAACATTTCAGACAAACGTCTGAGTTTCAGAGATTTTTGGTGGGGAGTTTGGTCATTAGTTATTCTTGATTGCCTGCACTAAAAGTCCAAATGAAATGGTTAATGAACATAAAAATAAAGTGCAATGCGTAGACATAATAGTCTGAAATCATCATGAAGCATAAACAAATCCATAATTGACTCAATAGAAAACATCAAAAATGACTCAAAAAACACCACAAGAAAAATAAAAACATAAGTAACCTCCCCCAGACTTATTTAACACTGTCTCGGTGAGAAACAAAACCAAGGAAGGGGTAAGAAGCAGATAAAAATGAAAAAAAATAAAATGAAAAGAACGGAAAAAAGCAAACTTACCTGAAATCGTGTAAAATAGCTATGTAAATGAGACAGGGGTCGATCGATCCGATTGATCCCTGTCCTTCTATATGGTGATATGTTTCCTGCATTACGACAACCAAAAACACGAAAAACGTCTAAAGCACCAAAAACCAAAGCACTAAAGCCAAATTACTACAAAACCAACCAAAATGAAAAAGAAAACTACCTAGTGGATTGCCTCCCACTCAACGCTTGTTTAAAGTCACAAGCCTGATTGTAATGCGATCAGACGGTAGGTGGATCCTCCAAAAGAATTTTCACTCTCTCGTCGGATGACTCGTCTACAATGTATAGTTAGAGTCTATGGCCATTCACAATGAATTTCCTCCCATTTTCATCAAGAACAATAGCTCCATATGGTCTAACCTCAGCAATCATAAATGGTCCTGACCAACGCGATTTGAGTTTTCCTGGAAATAACCGCAAATGTGAGTTAAACAACAATACTTGATCGCCTACAACAAAATGGCGTGAAATGATTCTCCTATCATGGAATTCTTTGGTCCGTTCTTTGTAGATCCTTGTATTCTCATAAGCATTCAATCGAATCTCATCAACTTCATTGAGTTGAATCATTCGCCTCTCAGCTGCAGGCTTGATGTCGAAGTTCAGCAACTTCGTAGTCCAAAGTCCTTGGTACTCAAGCTCAACAGGCAGATGACATGCCTTCCCATACACCAAATGAAACGGTGTAGTGCCTAGTGGTGTCTTGTAGGCAATTATATATGCCCATAGCGCATCATCTAGCTTCACAGACCAATCTTTTCGAGTCTTGCCTACAGTCTTTTCCAAGATTCCCTTGATTTCCCTGTTGGAAATCTCAACTTGTCCACTTGTTTGAGGATGAAAAGGTATGGCTACCTTATGTCTAACTCCATGTTTCTTCAGCAAATTCTCAAACAACTTGTTGATAAAATGGGATCCTCCATCACTTATTACCACTCTCGGCACACCAAAGCGAGGAAAAATCACAGATTTAAACATCTTTAGGACTACTTTGGCGTCATTATAGGGGCTGGCCAGCACCTCAACTCACTTGGAGACATAATCTACGGCAACCAAAATGTACTGATTTCCATAAGAATATGGGAAAGGTCCCATGAAATCAATACCCCATTCGTCAAAAACCTCTACTTCCAAGATGAAGTTCGGAGGCATTTCATTCCGCTTACTGATGTTGCCTTTCCTTTGACAAGCATCATACTTAGAGATGTAATCATGGGCGTCCTTAAAGAGTGTTGTCCACCAAAAACCTGCCTGCAACTCTTTCGAAATAGTCTTGAAAGTAGCAAAATGTCCTGCATACTCATAACCATGGTAGTGATACAAAATACCTTGAACCTCAGACTCTAGAATACATGTACGAGAAAGTTCATCAGCACATCTCTTGTAGAGAAAAGGATCATCCCAGAAGTAGTGTTTGACATCTCTGAGGAACTTCTTTTTTGCATAGCCTGCGAAATTTGGTGGCTCCACATCTGCACTAAGAAAATTCAAAAAATCTGCAAACCAAGGAATTTCATCGTGAATCTGTCTAATGGCGAAAAAATCAACATTATCCATGTATTCATCCTCCAGCAAGGCAACCATATAGACATTCTCCTCAGGGAGACTATCATCGAGTGGTGTATCAGGTTCCACTCGCATTCGAGATAAATGGTCAGCAACACCATTCTCGATACCACGCTTATCACGAATTTCAAAATCGAATTCTTGTAGAAGCAAAATCCATCTCAATAATCTCGGTTTAACATCTTTCTTATCCGTAAGGTACCTCAAAGCTGCATGATCAGTGTGAACAATGACTTTAGATTNTAGATCCCACTAGGTACTGTCTGAATTTCTCAAATGCATAAACCACAGCTAGGAGCTCCTTCTCCGTAGTCGCATACTCAATTTGAGTGTCATCAAGTGTTTTGCTGGCATAGTAAATCACATGAAGCTTCTTGTCCTTTCTTTGTCCCAACACTGCACCTACTGCGTAGTCATTGGTGTCACACATCACCTCGAAAGGCAAATCCCAATCCGGTGGCTGCACAATTGGAGCGCTCACTAGTGCTTCCTTGATTGTCTGAAAAGCTAACAAACAGTCAGTATCAAAATCAAATTTGACATCCTTAAAGAGCAATCGAGTCATGGGTGTGGCTATCTTGGAAAACTCTTTGATGAACCGTCTGTAGAATCCTGCACGTCCGAGAAAGCTACGGACATCCTTGATAGAAGTAGGAGACTGCAAGCTCGTCATCACCTCCACCTTGGCCTTGTCAACTTCGATTCCCCTCTCAGAGATTCGGTGGCCAAGTACAATCCCATCCTGCACCATAAAATGACATTTCTCCCAATTTAAGATCAAGTGTTTCTCTTCACATCGTTCTAAAATGCTACAAAGGTTAGACAAGCATTTAGAAAACAAAGAACCATAAACAGAAAAGACATCCATGAAGACTTCCATGATGTCTTCGATCAAATCAATGAAAATAGACATCATACATCGCTGGAAAGTCGCAGGTGTATTGCATAATCCGAATAGCATTCTCCGGTAAGCATATGTCCCATATGGACATGTGAATGTAGTCTTTTACTGGTTCGTCGGATGGATGGAAATCTGAAAGAAACCTAAATAGCCATCAAGAAAACAATAATAAGGATAATTAGCAAGTCTTTCCCGCATTTGATCAATAAAAGGAAGTGGAAAGTGATCCTTTCTCGTGGCCGAATTCAGCTTCTTGTAGTCAATACACATTTTGTGTCCTATGATAGTCTTGGTGGGAATGAACTCGTTCTTCTCATTGGTGATAACAGTAATTCCACATTTCTTTGGTACAACATGTACCAGACTCACCCAGGTGCTGTCAGAAATAGGATAGATGACACGTGCACCCAAAAGTTCTCCTTCTTGGCAACTTCCATAAGCTTAGGATTTAGTCTCCTTTGATGTTCAATGGAAGTCTTGGATTCATCCTCCAAGTGGATCCTATACATGTAGAGATCTGGAGAGATACCTATAATATCATCCAAAGAATATCCCAGCGCTTTTCTATACTTCCTTAACTTTGAAAGAAGCAAGGCAGTCTCAGCATTGTTCAGATTAGCATTGACTATTTTAGGATATGTAGAGTTAGGACCTAAGATAACATACCTTAGTCCTGCAGGTAGTGGTTTGAGCTCGACTTTTGGAGCTTTCAGCTCCAATCAGCACTCGAACTCGCCATCAATGATGAAGAAGTCGCTGGTGGTGTCTCCACAAGCTTAATAAATGCGACATGCTTCTCAACCGTAGGCGCTGAATCCAGCAATTCAGCAATCTCAGAAGCACCTGCATCCAAAAACCCATATTCACTTTCAATTTGAGTTAAGGCAACCAAAAATGTGTAGAGCTCCTCAGCAGAATCCTCGATCACATCAGCAAGTGTGTCAACCCAAAATGTGTGCCCATCAATGGTAGGCTTCTTCATGGATTTCTCGATGTTGAACTTCATAGTCAGCTTCCTAAGTCGGAGATCTATCTGACCGTTTTGCACATCAATGATGGCTCTGGCAGTAGATAAAAATGGTCTTCCAAGGAGAATAGGATCCTTGGGTTCTTCTTCCAGCTCCAAGATAACAAAGTCTGTGAAAACATTTCCCTCTCCAACTCCTACGGGAATGTTATCAAGAATACCCACCGGTCTTCGAATAGACTTATCTGCAAGCACCAGAGACATTCTTTTGGGTTTATGGTTAGTCAAATTCAAACGCTGCGATACCGAGAGCTGCATCACACTAACTCCAGACCCCAAATCGCAGAGACATCGCTCAAAGGTAAGCGATCCGATCTTCCAAGGCAACACGAAACGACCAGGATCCTCGCGTTTCTTTGATGCTATGTTCTGAAGAATAGCGCTGCATTCTGCAGTAAGAATTGAAGCACCGTGCTCTAGATTCATGTGATCTGAGAGAATCTCTTTCATGTACCTCTTGAGAGAAGGTACCATCTTTACAACTTCTACGAACGGCAATCGAACATGTAATTCACCAATTAGATTCTTCAGTTTCTCATACTCGCGTTCCTTATTCTTTTAACGAGGTCTGGAAGGATACAGAGGATTGGGAACATAAGGTGGGGGTGGCAAATATTGATCCTCTACCTCCTGCGCATCCGTTTCATCGCGAAAATTCGACACCTTCTCGTCAGGACAGGAATCGATCGATCTAGGGACAGGGATCGATCAATCCTTGTCCTTCTGTCTAGAATTTGGCACCTCCTTATCAGGATAGGGATCAATCGATCTAAAGATCGATCGATCCTTGTCCTTCTGTCCATGGGTTGGTTTAGACACAACTCGATGGATCCGGGGACAGGGATCAATCGATCGATATCCCTCTGTCCTGGGCGTGTTTTTCATCTCTTTTCCACTTCTCAGAGTAATGGCACTGCAATACTCCTTTGGATTCTTCTCCGGTTTGCCTAGAATGACACCCGATGGAGCTCTGTTGCTCGCAAAAATCTGAGCAACTTGTGTTTCCAGCAATTTCATATGTGTGCTCAATGTCTCAAACTTCCCATTGAGATCACTGTACATGTTATCCACCTTCTAATTCAAGTCCGCATAGGACCTTGTCTGATTCTCCAGCACTTGCTGCACCATTTTCTTCAGCTCACTATCTTGAGAAGATGCAGAACACTGTCTTTGGTTCCGATTCTGATTCCCTGACTGATAGTTATTCTTGAATCCTCTTCAACCAAACTGCTTCTGCTGATAGCCACTGTTTCCGAAGCCACTGTTCTATTCTTGTTCTTAAATCAAGAGTTGAAGACACTCTGATTCTAATTGTCTGGCTTGTTTTGGAACTGATTTTGTTGGTTGAAACCTCTATTACCAAAGTTTCCTTGACCACCAATGTAATTCACATCTGCTTCCTCACTGTTCAGCTCCTCAGACATGAATTCCTGGTACATCTGTCCCATCTTATGCTCTTGAAGCACAGGTGCTTCGTTATGCTCACCAAAAAAGTTCACTCCCTGCTGATCTCTCCTCATTAGCTCATCGAGCTTTGTCTGCAGATCATCAATCCTCTTCGCTTCTGATAACACAACTCCTCTACCTCGATCATAATCTGATCTCTGATTGGCCTAACTATTCACCATGTTATTCACCAATTGATAAGCTTCCTCCACAGTCTTGGTACTGAAATCACCATTGCTAGCGGTGTCCATAGCATTCTGATACTCCTCCTCAACCCCATTGTAGAAAATGTTGAGGAGATTCCAATATGAGAACCCATGATGAGGACAATCATTCAAGTATTCTTTAAATCTTTCCCAAGCTGCATGAAAACTTTCAACACCTAATTCGTGAAATCCTGCAATCTTATTCTGCAAAAACATAGACCTTGATTTTGTGAAGAAATGACCAAGTAAAGTAGCCTTGATCTCGTCCCATGTCCTCAAAGAGTCAAGCTCTAAGCTATTATACCATCTTGTAGCCTTGTCATTCAGAGAGAAAGTGAACAACCTACATTTCAGAGCTTAAGCAGGTACTCCGTTGTGCTGGATAGTATTGCAGATGGCTTCAAACCTATACAGATGGTGCATTGGGTTCTGTGATGGCAACCCATGATACTAATTATGTTGCACCAAGTTAATGAGACCAGTCTTAATCTCAAAGTCCCTTCTCTCAATGGGAGGCGGACGAAGCCCATCACGATTCGCATAGAAGGCCTCCGGAGTGTCATATTGCGCGAGAGGCATCCTTTGTCAAGGTTGATTTGCGTGTTGTTGCCCCTCAGCTACAACATTCTGCTAGCCAGCTTATTGAGCACCAGCATTACCACCACCTCTAGCAGGTGGATCAACTCCTAGAAGAGCTCCAGGAAAGAGAGGATTATGATGAATAGGATCTCTCAAGTTGGCACCCATGACTTTAGCAAATTCAAATTCTTCAATAACCTCATGAAACTTCTATTTCTTCTCCTTTCTTTCTAGACGCAAAGGTTCATGTTAGAATACAGCAAGATTTTCGATCCTTTGGCTTCTAGTATGAAGTCTGTTCATGCATCTGAAAGCACAAAAACAAAGAAGAAAAAGAAGAGATTAAACAAAATAAAGAAAAATTCCTTAGGCACGCAATGATCCTAAGTTCTAAGACTACCTATTGGTCCCCGGCTACGGCGCCAGAAAACTTGATAGCTCAGGTTTTCGCCCGAGATAACACTGCAAGCGCACAGAAGTACCTTGAAGTGGTTCAGGATCGAATCCATAGAGACTAAAGGTAGCACGAAGAATGTAGAATCAAACAACGGGATAAAGATAAAAAGTTGTCTTTTGAGATGATGTAAATATCGAAAATTAGGAAGCAAAGAAAGCAGGCAGCAACGGCGGGGTTGTAAAATCAATCAAAGAAGTGTTGGGCATCGGGTATTCTCAGGGAAACGATTAATTGTTGACTCAAATTTTAGACTAGGGAATAAGTTATAAACCGTCTTGAACTCAAACCCTTATGTAGAACTGATCTTCTTCCGTAGAATCAACTCTCTATGCATTAGAAATCTCGAGACTAACTTCCGTTGACCCTCGATTTCTAATCATGCATTACTAACAAGTTTGATATGTTAAGAAGAATTGCTCATCTAAGATTTTTTCAGGTATTTAAACAAATAATTTTCAGGCGTTAAATTACATAAGAACAGAAACTAAGTGATCAGTTCAATTTCATGTATTAAGAACAATCATAGATGAAGAATTATTAGATTAAATCTCTAAGCATGCGATTCTACATCAACAACTCATGAATCCCTATGTGAGAATCCCTAAAGCCAACGATCAGACTACTCACTCATGATAATTGCAAAAACACATATCAAATTCAAGAGAGACATGATTGTATTTAACAAAAACAAGAGTAAAAGGGTTCTGAAAACTTCTCGAATGAAAGTACAAAGAGGCTTCTTCTCCCTAGGTTACAAAATCAATCTATGCTCTCTAAAAGTCTGTAAAAAGTGCATGATGAAAGATAAAACATGAGCTCAGGTCTTTTGATTGTAATCCGGTTCGAAATAAGTTCGGTCTGGTTCTTTGTAAAATCGGTCCGCAAAATGGGACAGGGATCGATCGATCCATGAACATGGATCGATCGATCCTTGTCCAACTGTCTAGATATTTGACATTTCACGAACACTTCCTTCGACACTTTAAATTCATCCAAAATGTGTTCTTTTCGCACATTCATGCTCGATTCCAGTAAAAACAACAAAGAACACAAATCCGCACCAAAACAATCCGAATACATACTAAAAACCATAAATCTCGTGTAAAAGGAAAAACTACTAAAATACTGACATATCACCTTGTCCATGGATCGATCGATCCCTATCTCATTTAGATGGCTATATTACACGCTTTCAGGTAAGTTTGCTTTTTCCCTTTTCTCTTCATCTTGATTTTATTTTTCTTTTTATTTGCTACATACCCCTACCTTGGATTTATTTCACACCGAGACGGTGTGAGATAAGTCTGGGGGAGACTACTTATATTTTTCTTTTTATTTTTGTATTATTTGAGTCATTCTGATGTTTTTATTGAGTCAGGTATGGATTGTTTATGCTTCCTGATGATTTCAAACTATTATCTCTGCGCATTGCACTTCATTTATATTCTCATTAACCATTTCATTTGGACTTTTAGCGCAGAAAAACCGAAATAACTCATGACCAAACTTCCCACTTGAAATCTCTGGAACTCAGACTTTTGTCTGAAATGTTATTAACTCTATTTTTTTGGCTTACTATTGATCTTAAATGCTTTCATCCAGGAACTTAAAATCAAGAATCAAACCCATCATTCAGGATTATATCCCCATTTTTATACCATTCTTTTCGGTAATTCTGAGTGACCAGACTCATATTTAGTCTGGCACCACACCCTTACCTTATCTCGTTTATTCTCCATGCATTTCTTTTTGATCATATATGCACACATGTTTAAAAACAATGGAGAGAATAGGGTAAACATGATCTTTCTAATTGCTTAGGTAGGATTGTACATTTTAGGTGGTTTAGATATGGTCCTGAGTGTCTAATTTCTTGAGCTTGGGTATTTTGGTGGTTTAGATGGATATTTTGCATTTCTTCATGTTGTATGGGTGTTTTAATGTTTAAAAACGTCATTGACATGCTAATTTCTTCCAGATTTTTGTTCTGAAAAAAAAAATTATTTATTTCTTCTTCATATCTGGTTTAGAAATTAGCATTTGCATATTATTTTTTTGATTGGATTCACCCTGAAGTATTGCACATATTCGTTTTTCTTTTGTTGGTGGTTTGTACTTGGGTAGTTAGGGGACATGGATATCAAATACTCTTTCTCTCCTACGATTTTGCATAGTGTCTTGCATCTTAATGCATTTTTTGATACCTGAAACACTCTAAGCCTCACCACTAATAGCCTTGAATACCTAGCCTGATTTCCTGATTATGAGTTCTTTGGTGAAAAAGTTTCTCACCTATATTGAATGAATGTAGAGAGTTATTAACATGGAAGTTGAGTTTTCAGGTTCAAATTTTAGAGTATGGATGGGCATGGGAGGTCATGCAGCGTTCTTGGGGAGAATGATCTAATTGTTCTGAGTTTTTATGGTTAGCGAAAGTAGCGCAGAGTAAGGTTTTCTGATAGCATATGATCCATTTGGTTTTCAAACTTCTTTTCCCGTAGGCTTAATTTTCGTTTCCTTTACTTGAGGAGAAGCAAAGACTCAAGTTCGGGGGATTTGATGTGTTAGTATTTTAGTAGTTTTTATTAAGGATTTTACTCGAGAATTATGGTTTTTAGTATGTATTCGAATCTTTTTGGTGCGGATTTGTGTTCTTTAGTGTTTTTACAGGGATCGAGCTTGGATGTGCGGAAAGATTTCATTTTTAACGGATTTCAAGCATCCAAGGAAGTGTTCATGAAAAGCAGAAATGCCCAGGAAAATGAACAAGGATCGATCGATCTTTGTTTCTGGATTGATCGATCCTTGTCCCGTTTTGCGGACCGATTTTACAAAAAACCAGATTGAACTTAATTTTAACCAGATTTCATTACTAAGACCTAGGCTCGAGTTTCTTGTTTCATAATGCACTTTTTCTGAGTTTTTGAGAGCAATAGAGAGAATTGTAACCTAGGGAGAAGAAGCATCTTCTGTACTTTGAATGTGAGAAGCTTTCTCAACCCTTACTCTTTATTTTTGTTAAATACATTCATGTCTCTCTTTGATTTGATATGTGTTTATGCGATTAACATGAGTGAGTAGTCTAATCGTTGGGTTTAGGGTTCTCACATAGGGATTCATGAATTGTTGATATAGAATTGTATGATTAGGGATTTAATTTATTGGATCTTCATCTAAGATTGTTCGTAATGCATGAAATTGAATTGGCCACTTAGTTTCTAATCTTAGGTTGTTTAACGCTTGGAAAGTGTTTGTTTAAATGTCTGAAAGAATCCTAAATGAGCAATTCTTCATAAGCCAATGGAAGTTGATGTTTAAGTGAATTATGAACCTATCAAACCTGTTTAG
The DNA here is from genome assembly GCA_900406275.1 of Anastatica hierochuntica. Lineage (NCBI taxonomy): Eukaryota > Viridiplantae > Streptophyta > Magnoliopsida > Brassicales > Brassicaceae > Anastatica > Anastatica hierochuntica. The sequence continues at coordinate 6,526 of OVAN01005360.1, read as the reverse complement.
AATGCATGATTAGAAATCGAGAGTCAACGGAATTGACACTACGGTAGTAGATCAGTTCTATATTACTTTTTTGAATTCAAGACGATTTAAAACTTTTTCCCTACTCTATAATTTGAATCAACAATGAATTGTTTCCCTGAGAATACCCAATGCCCAACACTTCTTTGATTGAATTACAACCCCGCTGTTGCTTGCTTGCTTACTTTTTTCTCTTAATTTCGATATTTGCATACATCTTTTTTGCTTGAGCCCACTGTTTTATCTGACATTCTTCGTGCTATCTTTGGTCTATGTGGATTCGGTCCCGAACCGCTACAACGTACTTCTGTGCAATTGCAGTGTTTTCTCAGGCGAAAACCTGAGCTATCTCTAACGATCAATCCATTCATTCTCTAATATCTAATCGGGTCTCATTGAAATCATTGCGTTTTAAGTCTTACTTGTTAAAACTAATAAAATATTGTTTCATAGATTTTCTTCTAGGTTTTCGTCCAGTTCCAATTTCTCTCCAGCAAAATCAAAATTTCAGACTCTAGATACAGCTGTTGTTTGTACTGTTAGTCGACCTATGTGTTATGCATTTTACATTTATTTACGATGTTTTATTTTGTTGATAAAGGCAGAGTTTTCTAATAATCTCGAGTCATTTTTGGGGTTTACAAAACTCTATCAAATGGTTATACATGTTTTCTACACAATATGGCAATATCTTTCCTTTTGAATGGTTAATCTCCTTGTTATAGTCGCAATAATGGAGCTCATATTGGTAAGTTCATCAAAGGATTTCGAAATGTGTTCTAGTCCTAAATGAAATCTACAAAGCATTTTGACACGTTATGTATATGGTGGGTCCATTACCATCGCAAGAATGCGCCACTGTACCAACGATGGTGTATTTTTAAGAAGATACTACCGATGCAAATCTGGTGTATGTCCCACATTGGTTATTTTTTCCATGTGATATGTAAGTCACAGTAAGCGATGTCTAATGTATGTATGTTCAGGGTATAGGGACTTCTCACTCTTGGAAAGTGTTGGACGAGAGAGTCATTGGTGATCCCATTTGCATAAGGAAAGAAATCAAAGGACCTCATAATTATGGTCATGATCATCATACCATCGAGAAAGTACGTCTCAACATGGAAAACATCAACAAGGAGATTACGCACCTCAAGGAAAACATCAACATGGAGATTATGCACCTCAAAGAACTTCATGCCGAGATTAACGCAGAAATTCGCAGACTCAAAACTTTATTCGTTGCCAATAAGAGAGATGGAGACATGCTGCGTTGGAGGAATTTGACTATCGTGTCTGCAGTTTCTTTGATTGTGTCCATGTTACTAATCTACTTGTAAATTTAGTGATCGATGTGCGATGCTGCTTAACTACTATTTTTCATTTGTAATGTTTCTAATCTACAATGTAATATGCTATTTGTCTATTAAGATCAATTAGGGGATAATTTGGAGGATCTTCGAGTGGTACGTTTTTTTCTTGTACATCAGACCTCAGCTCGTTATTCGGTCAAAGCATCTTTACCATTCACAAGCAGATTTAGACAAAATGCTACATATCTATTTAGATTAATTAAGGGATAGTTTGAAAGCATCTTCGAGTGGTATGTCCATTTATTATACATCAAACTTTGCTACCATCTCTAATGGTGCTTCATTTTATACTTTTCCGTCATTTGGAAGAGAAATTCACTCCAATGGCGCTTCATTTAACCTTAAAATGAAGAAATGAATAGTGTTCCATTGTAATTGAAGAAACACTATTCATTAAAGTCATATTTCAAAGGTGAAAGAAATTATTTGTTTTGATATCCCACATTTGCCTTAATAAATTTATTAAAAAAGTATTGACCAAATGATATTTGTGCTTGTAAATCTCACTTTTGAAGAATAAAAACTAAAGCAACCATGGGAGATGAAACTTATCATTCACTAGCGGTTCATACCTATTTGCAGATCTAGAAAAATGTGCACTAATTTATTACAAATATTATGACAATGGAAGCGCAGATCTACAATAATTTTTTTTTTCCAAAGCCAAAATGTACACATACTTATCACAGATGTTAGAATAGAGTTTTGACAGATCTTTGACAGAGACGGTTTATCATGTAAGGTGTGTTAGTAGTTTTCTAATTAGACAAATATAGATTTTAAAGAAAATAGAAGAACAAAGCTGGTATTACTAGTTTTGAAAACTTTGGTGTGGATGTACTCCGCTCGCAATTAAAATGTGATCTTTTACCATTTCACACAATTTCTTCATACAATATATATATAATAAACACATATGACGTGATTGATGGTGCCATGACATGATACATGCAAAGAAATTGTTGGGGTCAAAAACGGTAACATCAAAGTCGACCCCCGAAACTTTTGGAGGCCTCTAAATACAAACTTCGAAGAGAAACGAAACCACCAAAAGCGTTGAAGAACCGGTTCGCTTTGAAGGAATGTCTAAACGCCGATTGACGTCAAACCTACGAATGAGCCTTGGAACCGATTGACGACTGAACTGGAAGCCGATCTAGACGTCGATTGGAACCGAGACCGGAGGTCCGTCTTGGCGCCAATTGGCGCCAAGACACAGTGTCTATCTTGGCGCCAATTGGCGCCAGGACCAAGCTATGTCCTTGGCGCCAGTTGGCGCCAGGACCAAGCTCCGTCCTTGGCGTCAATTGGCGCCAGGACCAAGCTATGTCCTTGGCGCCAGTTGGCGCCAGGATCAAGCTCCGTCCTTGGCGTCAATTGGCGTCGGAACCAAGCTCTCTATCCTTGGCGCCTATTGGCGCCAGGACCAAGCTCTGTCCTTGGCGCCAATTGGCGCCAGGACCAAGCACTATCCTTGGCGCCAGTTGGCGCTGAGGCGCGGATAACGTTCAGCCGTAGTCCATTGACTGAACCACGTCTCCTCCGATCGTCATTTCCTTCGAATCATTTCTTGACCGTCTCTCGTTTCATCTCGATTGGAGTTTCCGTCAAACCGCCATGACAAGAGTCGCAAGGATTCATGCTTTCTGTGGATTTCTTATCAATCGTATACGATTGGCTGTATCGGTCCACGAAGTTGTTGCCGCGCATTCCTATGAAAACGGTTTTCCGCGATAAATCGTAAAAGTCACTTAGCCGCGAAACGACCCAGAAGGGCCCAAACAACGACAATGGTCTACTTACGATTTTCGGGCGAGAACCGGCCCACTTGCAATAACGGTCCACCTGGGCTTCGCGAAAATGTCAAGTTCTGGGAAGATAAGGAAATATCTCGAAAAGATTTAGGAATATCAGAGAAAAAGGAATATTTCCGTGAAAAGATATGCACGAATCGGGACGAAAAAAGGAAATCGAGCCAGCCCACGAAGATCTATATAAAGGACATGAAGTGAAAGAAAACACATTCACATTCACATTCACAGAGCTTTTCGTCACCACAAAACACTTAGAAAAACTAGGGTTCTTATTTCGTTTTCTTTAACGAGTTGCGTCTCAACTAGGTTACGAGTCTACGTTGTAGTTCTGTGTAATCGTCACCTACAGATCTTGCGGCCACGACTTAACACCGGTTACGCACGCTCCGATCACGAAATTCGAATAAGATCCTTTAACTTATTTGTTAACTGTGACTGTCGAATCGTACTTCGTTTACGTTTTTCGCATACTTTAGATTCGTTCTCGTATTCGCTTTGTATTCGTTCACGTTAACCTGTTTTACGAATCTTGTTACTTTATCACCATTAAATTCATATCGCTTCGCAATCTATTTCGTATTAATCCAC
>OVAN01005359.1:0-23670 GCA_900406275.1 Anastatica hierochuntica | reverse complement strand
ATATATATTACAAAGTTAACATGCATGTCTTCTTCTGAAAATATAAGTAACTTGTTTTGCAAGGAAGAAAAGTAGAGAAAATCTTCAGAAATTTCAAAATCGCGTTGATAAAACAATGTCATGTTGTTAGATTATTCTCTCTTCTTTATGTATGTGCTCTATTTCTTGTTATTCATCTGTCTTTTTCATTTGCGCATTTTGCTATCAAATTTCCTCTCGGAGTTTGCCAGCTTGAAGTCATATTCTTTGCCTTTGATAAAAGTAATTTTTTCTACTCTCCAAACCTCACACAATTCATGTGTTTCACTTGCTTGTCATCCATCCCAAAAAAATAAAAACTCATAACTCAAGAAAATCGTTTTTGTTTCTTTCTTTTCGTATATAAAGCTTATCTGAGAATAGATTCATCAAGAATCTCTCATAGCCGTGATGTAAGTTTACCAAATTTACTATCATATCATTTTACAGACTAAGTGAAAGCACACGCTCACCTTTTAAGCCTTGTATAAGTCACACATGAAAGAGTCTAGTTTCACAATACCTTTTTTTGTTCCCTTCTCCAATACCTTAGATGCGATTTTTGTATCCTAACCAGTATGGGTGAGGTCGCGAAGCAGTGCATGGCTTACAAGAAGCTAGTGCATAATCAAATTTGGTCTCTGATTCTTTCATATGGTACAAACTAATCAACAAAAAAAAAGGGAATTATAGCAATCAATAACCAATACAGAGAAAACTATGATAGAGTTCTAAGTAGAAAAAAACACATAATTTAATGGAAATTAATGTGTAAGGTAAAAAGTATTAAGTTCTTTCATGTTTGTGTAGGTGTCACCGAACCAGAATTTTAAAAATATCTGATCGGGTCTTACACTTAAGTATTTCGGGTAATACCGAACCCTAATGGATATGCGAAAAATTGAAAAATCGAAAAATCCAAACTCAAAATCCGAATAAGTACCTCCTAGATATCCAAATACCCGAAAAACACTTCAAATAGTTACCCAAATTGATTCTTAAACCCCAAAATACCCAAACAAAACTTAATGTACCCTGAAAAATTTCGAAAAATCTGTAAAATATCTGAAATACCCGAAAAATCCGAAATACCCAAACACAAAAATCGGATCCAAAATTACTCGAACTCGAACCTACTAGAACCGAAACCGAGCCGAAATTAAAAAATACCCAAACGGGTACCTTAACATGAACTGAACCCGATCGAGTACCTAAACGTCTAGTCTTAGTAAGATGATTGCATTAAATTAGACGAAAATCAAATCTTGACAAAAAAAAATCTTTTTTATATAATTTAGTGATTGACACGATAATTAATTCGTTAGGTAAACAAACTTCTAAATAATCTACCACATAAAAAAAATGTAAAACCAACAATAACCAGAATCATAAAAAAACAGAAACACATCAAAGGCAACATCAAAACCTACTTTATCTTCGGCAAACTACACCACCACCATCATCGCCTACTCCATAGCCACCATTACCTTCTCCACAACCCCCTCGTTCACGCTGACCAACACCACCAATGTATTCACCTCCACCACCATGACCTTTGTATCCACCACCTCGCATACGTCTTTGATATCCACCACCGCCTCCTCCGTAGTCCGTACTCACCACTACCTCCTTTGTAACCGCCCCGCCTCCCTGTATACACCACTAACACCACCATGTTTACAACTATCACGGCAACCGCCGACAATGGCTTTCTCTATATTGAGCTTTGTTCACGATAATGTTACAACCATCAAGATATTTTTTGTTCATCTCCTCGACTAGAAAAGTATGAAGAAAAGAAACAAAAAGGAAATCAAAGGTGATTCTTACATGTTTTGCATTTGATTTTCTAATCACCATCCACCATTTATACATCCGAGCTCTATCATTTTTTAACACCATGGTATAGATTCTATTAGCACACACAAAGTAAAACAATATGTATCAAGAGATATATAAGCTTGTAGCACAACAACAAATTATGCACACGCACAAGAACATTTAATATGCAACACACCAATTCCAGAAATCAAAATTCTATACTACAACAATTGTAAAAGAGACAAAAGTAGTCTAACATTTTTATTTAGGGTATCTTCCTCATCAAAAATCCTCTTAGCTGCTTAGATATCTATTTTGATCTGTGAAACCAAAATAAGATTCCGAAATAAGATTTCTGTTAATTACCATTGTCATACAAAAAAAAAAAGAGCAATATAGTATATTAATGGTTGCTTACTTTTTCCTGGGCATGTTTTACATCTCCACGTTCCCACAAAGATTAACAGCAAAACGCATGTTTAATATCGACGGATAAACTTTGTAAATGCAGAAAAAATAATACTAAGAGACGTAGGAGGGAGTTCCTTCTTTCTAGACAACCTAAGAGCATCCCAATGGGGGATGTTAATAGGTTCTTAGCACAATATCTTAAGAAAAATGATAATATAAAAATAGGAATAGTTAAAATATGGGTTCTAATACATCTTAATTAAGAATCCAATCTCAATGGGTTGCTTGCACTATTCGCGGGTCCCATCGCCACGTGGCGGTCCGCGATTGGTGCATTTATTTATTTTTGTTTTGTTTTGTTTTTTTAATCTTACACACACAAAAAATAATATAATATTCAAATTAAGCAGGTTAAATATACAAAATAGTCACAAAAACCCGTCAAGGAAAGAGAGTAAGTACTTTGACACACAATCCAGCCCACATATCGTCATAGCCACCGATAGGTTGACCATCACCCATGAGACCAAAGTACATAGTCGGGCCAATGAGCTCACGATCAAAGGTGAAGTTCATCCCACACATAGGGAAAAGTGTTTCCTTTGAGATGATCATGACAACATCCACATACCTAGTGACGCTATTTAAGCATTATTAGCTAATGAACCAAAAATGTTAAATTTAATACCTTGTAGAGTCTTATCCTTTCCTTAAGCTTCACAAGTTGAGTAGGGGCATTGTAATCGAGAATGTTGAGCAGAGACCTTGGGAAACGGTAGTGGGTACACTCTCACAGAGACTGAAATGGTATCCACAAACGATATCACCACATTAATGGTATGGATCGTACAAAGTGTTGACGAAAAACGGAGATGATGGGCAGAGAGGGTTCTTAGATGTGTTGCTCAAGAGCATTCACATCTTTCCCATATGAATTCTTGACGACCTATTATACAATATATAACAAAAGCAAAACGATAAATGAATAGAGAGAAAAGATTAGCCATAGAAGAAAAAGAACCATGGGGAAGAACACGTTACATGTGATGAACCAACACATTAGTAACTTTACAACCATAGAGTAACCGAAATCTCAAATCTTGGACCAGCCCCACAAATCCCTAAAGTTAAACTTCAACTTTTCTTTTCCAGTTATAAACAAAAAGAATTTGTACATGACTATGACATGAAAGAGACTTGTGAAGTTAATTGTTATGACATAGATATACTGGTCCAACAATAATGGTATCACTAAGAAACCTAAACATACGAAAAACTTATGACCAGTTACAATCAAGAGAAACTTGGTGAGTGGGTAATTTTTAAGTTTGTAATTGTAAAAAAAGGTAACATCAAGTTTTTATATGAAAATAAGGTAAGAGAAAGTTTTTATCTCCATCTCACCCTTCTAGTAATTCGTATTCACGAAACTGCCATTACAGTTATTTACACTGATTTAAAAATTTATACCTAGAAAAAATGTCACTTTTCGTATTAATCTCTACATATACAGTTGCCTGTATAAATAAAATAATATAATAAAGAAAAAAATAAAAATTACAAAAATATTATTAACATTTAAAAAATAAAATTACAATTAAAAGGTGTACATCAGGTAGTGTACACTAGTTTAGCGTGCATCAGGTGGTGTATACTAGTTTAGCGTACATCAGGTGGTGTACAGTAGTTTAGCGTACAACACCTTTTAGTGTACACTAACTTAATATACAACTAGTGTACACTAAAAGGTGTACACTAGCTAAGCGTACACCACACAGTATACCATAGCTAAGCGTACACCAAGTAGTGTAGCTAGGCGTACGCTAGGTACTAGTGTACACCTTTAAGTATACACTAACTTAATATACAAGGAGTATACACTGAAAGGAGTACACTAACAAAGCGTACACCAGGTAGTGTGCACTATCTAAGCGTATACCAAGTAGTGTATATTACATAAGTGTACACCAGGAAGTGTATACTAGCTTAGTGTACTCCTGTCAGTGTGCATTGATTTAATTTATAGCTATCAATATACACTACCTCAATGTTAACCATGTAGTGTATAATAATTTAAGTTTACTATTCACCATGTCGATTCTTAATTTTAAATTTTTATTTTTTATTAATTTTTAATAATTTTTAAATTTAGTGATTTTATTAATTTTCCTTAATATATTTTATTTTTTTTATAAATCTAATTTTTTTATAATTTATTAGTTTTACTAATTTTAATTATATTTTTCAACTTTAACTTCTTTATCATGTTTTGCATTTTCTATTACTCTTTATAATTTTTAATTAATTTTATTTAATTATTTTTAATTTTTTTATTTTTGGGTAATTAAANGGTTTAGGGTTTAAGGTTTAGTGATTAGGGCTTAGGGTTTAGCTATTAGGGTTTAAAGTTTAGGAATTATGGTTTAGGGTTTAGGGTTTAACGTTTAGGGTTTCTTTTAGTCTAGGGGTATAATGGTCTTTTTCATTAAAAAGGGAGGTGTAAAAATAAAATTTTTTCAAGCAAGGGTATTTTTGAAAAACAGACAATTCAAAGGTGTATTTTTGTAAGTCTCCCTTAAAATAATATTTTCCTTAATTTTTATTTATTCCTTAAATTTGTTTTTATAGTTTTTAATAATTTTGATTATATTTATTGTTAAAGTATACAACCATAGTGTTTACAATCTACCATAGAGTCAATTTTGTTTTCAATTTTTTTTTATTTCTTAGAATTATAATACTTTTTTGTGATATTTATGACTTTATATATTTTTGAATATCTATAAATGACTTTTTAGTTATAAAAACTTAATTTTTACTATTTTACATTATATTTGAAATTTTTTTATAATTCCATAAGTTCTCTTTGTTTTTCTTAATTTATAAATTTTTCTTAATTTTAACCTAAGATTAAATATTTTAAGTTTTATTATTTTTGTACTTTTATTAAATATTTAATAAGTTTTAAAAAAATTTTCTTTGTATTTTAACTTTTAAATTTTAATCATATTTTGTAATTTCATTTTTTCTTAATAATATTATATTATTGATATTTTTTTAATCTAATTTTATTATTTTAGAAAAAATATTTTTTATATTTTGTTAAAATAATTACTTTTTTAATTTTTAATTAATTTTATTAATATAGGTTAATTTTTTATAATTCTTAATTTTCGTACTTTCTTAAAACTTATTATTTATTAAGTTTTCTATTTATCTTTTTACTAATTATAAAAAAAAATTTTATTTATTAAATTTTTCTGTAATTTTGATTATTTTATTAATATTTATATTAATTTTTACAAAGTTTTTGTTAATATTTATTTATTTATTTTATTAAATTTAATACATTTTTTAATTTTTTCTTATTTTAAATATTTTAGTTTAGTTATTATTAAAATGTAATAATTTTTGTTAACCTTTTGTTTATAGTTTTTAGTTTTAAAGTATTCGTTTATTTTATAATTTTGTTAATTTTTATTTAAATATTTTTAAAATAAAAATATAGAAACATTTAAAAAAAATAAAAATAAATTTAAGTTAAATAAAAAATAAAAATTACAAAAATTACAATAATAACATATATTAAAATTTAACCAAAATACTTCAAAGTAGAAACTACCTTATATAATCGAAAAGTATGTGTAGTGATTAATATTAAAAAAAAGAAATACACTAGAAATACATGAGTTTTATTTTTAAAAGTAGGGTATAGTCGTTGTATCCATAAAATTCGACAAGGGTATAACGGTCAAAAAAATTGGAAAGAGAAAACTTACCTCTTTTACAAATTAAAACTTGAAAGTACTTATTTCTCTAATAAAAACTTAAAACTTACCTCTTTCCTAAGTCACCCTACAATCAATGCAATTCTTAACAAAAAAAGGGAAAAAAACATATCACCAACACCATCAAGGAGATGAATGTATAAATCTATACCAAAACAAAGTTTTCTCCAAATGATTGTATGTTATGTGCAGGTGTCAAAAGTTAACCCATCTTTTTTTAAAGCACTATTGTATAAGACGAAGAAAGAAGAAACACTCGCACTTAAGATAATAAAACGAAGATATAGCTTCAACCGGAAACCATCTCATGTATATATAACTCGGAAACCAAATACATATATATACAAACTATATGTGTAAAACTCTATGAAGGTTGGTGAAAAAAACATGTCATGATATATAAAAGCCACGATGAAGAGAGAAAAAACATGGATCACAAGAAACCTTTTATTAATAAAGAAGGGGAAAATAGATTACAATATATCGTACCTTCGTTACGAGAGGTTTTGATGGAAACCTAGATATATTTTTTCTCGTTAATATCAAAGAAGCCAAAAGGCACTAGCTATATATACAAATAGATATTATGGGGTTTAAAGATCAGCGAATTTTAAAAAAAAATTAAGAGATAAAGATAAAATAAAAGATAAACATTGTGAAGACTGCAAACGCAGATTCTCGGGGCGTAGTCTACTTTTGATTGGCCGGAAAATAAAATATTTTTTTAGAGATAATTACATAATTTCGGATAGGGGTAAAATGGTCCAAATTCAGTTGGGAGAAAATAATGAACGGATACGACGACGCCACACAAGAAAATAAAAAACGTACGCAACAGATCGTGCCACGTCACTTGAGGCGTATTTTACACTGATTTTTTGCTAGTTTTCAACGAATTATCTGGTGACGCCACGTCACCATCGACCTTTGTATGAGCGCCACGTGAGCTTTTGACTTCATATTTAGGGTGTGATTGGCAAATAGACTTTAAAAACTGTGAAGGCTTTAAAAAAATAAAGTCATATTTTATCCAATCACACTTTATTGTTTTAAAAGCCATGAAAGTTCTAAAAGTACTCCTGATAAATCTCACAACAATTTCTTCACATTTTTGCACTTCAACGACAGTTTTTTCTAAAGCTTTAAATATCTCACATTTATTTTTTTTAAAGCCAAAGTCTCTAAGGTTTTTACAGTAAAAGTCTTTTCAAAAATTTACAATAACAGCCCTAACCAATCACCCCCTTAATAATATATATATATATATATTTATATATATATATAACACAAATCTTTTAAATATATTTTGATAATTTAACAAATTTATGATTTTAAATTAAAAATTTATTTTACTTTTTCATTATTTTTCTTACCCTGATAAGAAATCGTTTTAAAATTTATATCATTATAATAAAATACTAGTTGTTGGTTCGTACCATGCACGTACATGGAAAAATTTTAAATTTAATTTTTAAAAAATAAAATGTGATATAATTTTTGTTTCATATCGGTGACAAGCGTAAAATTGTTTCATAGAATTTGAAAAACGGAAAGTTGTTATGTCATTACTCACATCCACTTGAACCCACCTTTAAGTTTAAATATAAAGTAAGACTTCAAGATGTAACGGTGTTATAAAAAACATAATTGTATAAAGTAATCATAAATTATAAAACTTAAAATCGACGAATATCATTGTATGCTCTGGAACACCTCTTTGTAGATGACGTTTTTGTGGCTTTCCATCTTCATCGGTTATAAGAACCTTCAACCCCGAACGCGATCTAATCCTCGAAAGTGCAACATAAAATTGTCCATGCGTGAAGACAGGTTTGGGCAAGTATAAACCCACCTTTTTTGATGATTGACCTAGGCTTTTATTGATAGTTATGGCGAACGCAATAGCTACTGGAAACTGCCTACACCTCATCCTGAAAGGAAATCTCCCATCATGAGAACATACAAACATCCTAGATACAATCTCCCAATGCCCAACTCTTCTTTGATTGATTTACAACCCCATTGTTGTTTGCTTGCTTTCTTGCTTCTTAATTTTTGATTATTTGCATCTCTTGAAAGACATCTTTTTCGCTTTAGCCCGCTATTTGATCTGAAATTCTACGTGCTACCTTTGGTCTCTGTGGATTCGATCTCGAACCACTACAACGTACTTCTGTGCGCTTGCAGTGTTATCTAGGGCGAAAACTTGAGCTATCAACAGTGTATTATGGATATCTTGCAAGATTTCAAAGAATTCTCGGGTCTCCAAATGAATGTAGCCAAGTTGATATTTATCTTAGTGAGTACTTTGATGTATATGCGAGGGAAATTGAAGACCTTTTCGGAATCAAACTTGGTACCCAACCACCTTGCTACCTTGGGTTACCTCTGATCTATAAGAAGATGAGTATATCAGTCTTACAACCTTTTTAGAAAGGATTACTAAGAAGATCCATTCATGGACTTCAAAGTATTTATCCTTTGCTGGAAAAATTAGGCTCATATCTTCGGTTATCTACGGTATGGTCAATTTTTGGAGTCAAGTGTACATGCTACCGAACGAGTTCTATGCTCGGGTTGATGCTATGTGTGCAGGTTTTCTGTGGAAAAACTCCACCCAAAATGCAGCAGGGGCAAGAGTTGCTTGGAAAGATGTTTGCAAACCTAAGAAAGAGGGAGGGCTCGGGATAGGACTACTTAAGGACTATGAATTGGTTATCAGATTAAAGCAAATTTAGAATCTCTTCTCTAATGCAGGTTCCTTGTGGATAGCTTGGGTTAAATCAAATGTTTTTGCAAGGAAAACTTTCTGGGTAACGGAAGACTCTACCAATTTCTCTTGGACAATAAGGAGCATGCTTCGTCTAAAGCCATAACTTCAACAATTCCTAAGGTGTAACTTAAGAAATGGAATCACTGCATCTTTCTAGTATGATCAATGGTCACAACTTGGACCTCTTATAAGCTTTATTGGTGAAGAGGGACCGAGATTGTTATGCTTGAGAAAGGAGTCAACAGTTGCAGATGCAGTTATTGGAGGTCAATGGAACTTTCACGCAGCAAGAACAGATCAGATTCAGAATCTACTTGTTCACCTGACGGGATTAACGCCACCGACTCCAGACCTCTGACCTGACGTCTATTTATGGAGGACACCAGCATATAACTTCCTATAGAAATTCTCTTCCAAAGGAACTTGGGAGCAGATCCATCAAGTTAATCCGACAATTCCCTGGACAAATGTGGTATGGTGCAAAGATGGCAATCCCCGGTGCGCATTCATTACATGGCTGGCTGCACTCCGGAGATTACCAACAAGGGATAGGTTGATAGGATGGAGCATGGAAACAACACCAACCTACCCAATGTGTTCATCAGAGGATGAAAGTCACTCATACCTATTCTTCTCCTGTGACTTCTCGGCTACTTTGTTGAGAAGCTTTACGTCTCCGCTAATTAGGAATACCCAACTATCTCTTCATGCGGCGATGAACCGAATCGTGCAACAAACTGGTATGCCATCGCAAACACGTCTCATCTACAATTCGCTGCTACAAGTCATCACTTATTCTCTATTGAGAGAAAGGAATAATAGGATCTTCAATAACTTTTCCAACTCTATGGCAATGTTCAAAGCAATGGTAGACAGAACCATAAGGAACCGTCTACTCTCTATCCCAACAGTGGAAAGCTTCTTCCAATCTCTCCTTGAAATTTATTTCGGTTGTACTACAAATCTTTATGAAACATTTCAGAACTAGTTTCCACTTAAAGGTTGATTGGTTGTATAGTATTAAGGTACTTTGTAACTTTTAGTATTGATATAAATCTTAACGTTAAAACAAAAAAAAAGTAAAAATATTCCATTTAGTTTCTTTTTTATGATATTATTTTTGTTTGGCTATGTTTCAATGAATTTGGACTCTTTAAAGTAAGAAGATAATTATTCGAATTAATTTACTTTCAGTTCCACAAACAATTTTATTTTGGAAAAGCTATTCTTGTTCATTTAAAGTAAGCATGGCACAATTAGAGAATATCCAACGGCATATGCTATAGGTCTATATCGCATTCGCATATATACACTCCCTTTGTTGGTCATATACATAGTGCACACATTCATATTAATATTATTTTTTTACTGAAACTTTAGAGTAGAGGGAGAATTAATATTAACTAAGGGTGCGTAGTTTACTGGTTGAATATTTTCCATCCGATTTTTTAAACAAAACCGTAGTAAAATCGAACCCATCCGAAACACAAAGTGCTTCAGTTAAAAATTCGTTGTTTCCAAAAAAATAACCCAACTGATTTGACTAGGTACGAGCGTTCGGTTCCTCGGGTCGGGTTCGGATCGGTTCCTTCTGGTATCGGGTATTTCAGTTCTTAGATATTGGTAACCATTTAGGAGCCGAAAATATTTCGGGTCGGATTGGTTATCTTCATATTCAGGTCGATTCTGGTTATTTGATATAGGTACCGAAAAAACCGATTTTTTCGGTTCCTTTTCAGATCTGGTTCTTTTTGGTTACTTTGTAACCAAAACATCTGATATGTAATCATTGTACCCGAATAATAACCAATGTCAAATTTAGAAAGAAGAACCAAAATGAAAACATTCTTACAATACTACAAGTCCAAATAGAATTCAAAATAAAAACATTTGTACAAGTCTAAAATTGACATCAATCAAATTCTCAAAGTTTAAAAAAAGAAATGAAGTGATGATTTGGAGTTACTGTCTTGGAGACAAAGAAGAAACACTTTCAAACAAGCATCATAATTTTTGCTTGTGATTCCTGTTATAATGTGACAGAAGAATCAAACAATTAGAATTAGAAATGAAAGATGCAAACTCTGGAAAGTGCAAACGTAATATGAAAATCATAATACCTGAGATTTAAACCTTCAAAGTCCATAAAAAAAAGAGTTGTTGCTTAGTTGTTGTGCTGAAAAGCTATGTTATGCTCTACACAATATTCTAAAAAAGAAATGAGAAAACTTTGTAAGCAAAAAATGAGAATCAAAAAGTAAAAACTAGAATTGAGAAGTGTACCTCTTTCAAGTTGATCTTGAAGTTCAATTTCTCGAATGATTTGTTTAGTAGTCATTTCTCCTCCTTTTTCTCTTAAATGCATAGAACTCTTGAGCCACTGCTCAGTGTACATGAAAACTTATGTTGTGTAATTGGTGAGGTTACTTCAGTGAGGTGTTAGCACATGTCCACTTGTGCTAAATGCTAACTCCGATGCAATAGAAGAAACATGCATGGCAAAAGTCTTTGGCCAATTCTGAGAGAACATGGTACTTGGGAGCATTGAGCCTCCAACCTGACAAGACATCAAATCTTGCTCCAAGTATTAGGTTTGGATTGACTACACTATTCTACAAATATAGCTCAAGTTCATTACTTGCGTCTTGAATTCCTTTGTCCTTTACCATCTTCTTGTAAAGGAAGTCTATACTTTCATAGCCACCACTATCATCATCTACATCTAACCTTTCTTGATCCCCACTGTGAGATTTTCCTCCTGTTGATTGAGTCTGAGATTGTGAGAATCCACTTTGGCTTGTTCCTCCCAATGTGTATGACTTGTTGTAAGGTTTTTTGTATTCTTCAAAAAGTATATTCATAACATCATTGACTGATGGTCAAGTTCTTTGCAATCCATTGTACCCTTACCATAAAACTCTTCAAAGCAAGGGTAGCAAAGCACATCTTGTTTGTTGGACTAAATATTTCAGAGGCTGAAACCACCAAAGTAGAATGGTAAAATATCCTAAGAAACTTAACCAGACTATCAATTGATTCTCAACCTGTAAAGTGGTGGTCCGATTCTTTTTGACCCATCTACTTTCTCATTAAACCAATCATTATATAATTTTCCTCTGCTACCATCTTATCAAAAGCCACCTTAAACTTTAGAGCTCTAGTTTACGTGAGATAAGTAGCATTCCAACGTGTCTGACAATCTAAAGGAAAACTACCTCTACTCATCTTACCACTATCTACTCTTAATTCAATTTTTTTTGCGTTTTTGTACCTGATCTAACATAAGTGATACCATCACGAATAATTGCAATACTAGAACCAACCTCTTTCATTCAATCTTTAATAACTAGGTTAAGAATATGAGCAGTACATCTCATATACAAGAACTCACCATCTAACACTAATGAATCATAACCTAGTTTTTTAAATTCTTCCTTAAAACTCCTAAGAGTTGAAGTATTGGTTGTAGCATTTTCTACGGTTATGGTAAAACCCTTTTTAATCATCCAATCTGCTCTCAAGTAAAACATCAAAGATCATTTTACCTTTATAGTCTGTCACATGCTTGAATCTCAGGATCAATTTCCTTAGCCACCAATGAGAATAAACCTAATGTGTTGTAATGACCATGTAGCTTGCATTTGTTGTTGGAGCAATCCTATATCAATTGTCAATGAAACCCTTTGGTTGCCAATTAGGTTTCTCACCCCTCCTTTCTTCTGCACATACATATTCGCAATGTCCTTAGTGGTGCTTCTGTTAGAATGTGGCTTGTAAAGCTTTACTTTGTTGTTGAAATTTCTCCAGGCCATACACTCAATAAAAGCTTTTGGAAGCTGAGCCAATACAAATAGCTCATCGCTTGCATCCTTGAACACAAATTCAGAAACCATCCTATACTTCACTGCAACGTCATCTTCACGGTTTATCTTGTTATGCTTTTAAGCAATACAAGAATCTTGGTACTTACTGATGTGTACATATTTTCTTGCATATTTTGATGCATTTTAGCTTAGTTTCATCCACATTTAGGTTATAAATATTGCATATAAGTCTTAGAATCCATAAGTTTGAGTCTAGAGTCTAGTTTAGGATCATATTGTATTTCCATATCATTTCTTTACATTTGTAGGTACAACTTTGAGATTGATTTATGGAGGCTCTAGAGGTGGATTGAAGGTGTATTTAGAGCTAAGGAATCAAGAATAAAAAGAGCTAAATGCTATGGGAGAAGTTGGGATCAATTTTTGCATTCAAGAGAAGGAAGAAGAGGCAACAAATTGTCAAGGTGACAAGTTGTCGACCCCTAGGTCGACAGTGAGGCACCTTGGGTCAACAGCTGCCTCCCTTGGCAGCTTTATTGCCCAAGGTTAGCTACTCTCGACCCCTAGGTCGATGATAGCACACCTTTGGGCGACGACTGCCCACCTTGACGTGAAAAATACTCTTTTAGGGCACTCATACTCCTTCCTTTTAGTATAAATAGCGTCATATATGAACCAAGAACATATTTATGCTTAACTTTTGATCAACTTTACTTTTCTTTCATCTATTTTGAGATCTAAACTAATATCTTCTTTGATACTTTTGAGTGAATTTGGATCTTTTATTTTCATCTCTTCCTCTAGATCTATCATCTAAGAACATGAGAGCTCAAAAACCAAACTCTTGTCTTTGGATTTTCATGACTTTTAGTGAGATGATCCTTCTTGGATCTTGAGATGTAGTAGGCTAGGGTTAGATCTAGGCTTGTAATGGATGATTTGGCTAGAGTTTTGCATAGATTCCTACTAGATCTAGTTTAGTTCTTTAAAGTTCATTGCTTGCTCGTTGACGCCTAGAAAGTGTTCGATGAAATGCTTGAGAGAACTAGATCTATGTTTTTCACTTTGAGCTATGAGAGTAGTTTGCCCAATGGGGACATCAAGGTGTTAAATGGCTAGAAGGGCTTGAGGAACACTATCACTTACTTGTTTAGATAGGCAACAAACGAGAGTTGAGTCTTGTAATGTGTGTGGGCGAATAGATCTTCGCCACGAGAGTGAGTTGATCGAATATAGAGGGATCCTTGGCCTAAGAATAGCTTCAATCCACTAATAAAGCCTTACCCAAGTCCATCACATCACTAGATCGACCCAGAACCCATTATGATTATCTCAAGATCCTACCTTTTTAATTGTTTACATCCAAGTTTACTCCTTTATTGCTTTACTTATTTACTTATTTTCTTATTATTTTCATTTATGAATTTTCACAAAGTTTGGCCTTATTGATCATTAGATTTAGTAGAGACCCGTGACAATCCCCATATAAATCGACCACCAAGACTAGGATTCTTAGTGTATTCCCTTTGCTTAGATTCTACTAGTCAAACTTTCAAATCCTTGGACGACCCTAAAGTACTACGATTGACCCTGTTCTCTTGCGGGATTGAGAGTAGGGTTTAGGTTTATAAATATTAAACTTCGAAAAAACCAACCCACATCAAGTTTTGGCGTCGTTGTCGGGGATTTAAGCTTTAGCTAGAATCTTCAAAGTGATTTCTAGGATTCAAGGACTAGAATTTATCTTTTTGCTTATTTTATTTAAGATTCTAACTTTCTTTTGTTGATTTTCTTTGATTTGTGAAGGTACATGATAACAAGATCAAGAAGTGAGCCAAATACAAGACTTCTTGATATTGATCCAACAATCATTGAAAGATAACAACAAAGACAAAGAAGAGCTAGAGAAAGACAAGCTCATCTAAGAAGGTTGGGTATGAATCAAAAAGTTGGACCAGAGAATCCTCCACCTATGGAGAACCCTCAACAAGAACGATTTCCCCCTCCTAATCATGGGAATTTTGTTGGTCAAGAGGACCGAGAGAACCGTCCATTCCACCTCCCTAGAGAAGAACCAAGGATTGGAGAAGGCGATGAGACATTCACTAATGGCGAAAGGATGGGTATAAGACCCCCACCAATCCGCAAAAACCACTTTGACATCAAGTCAAGCTTGAGCAATATAGTGCAAAACGCTAGATTCTTTGGTCTTGCGTTAGAAAACCCTCTAGAGCACTTGGATAACTTTGAAAGGTCAACCAGAATGGTAAAGATTAATAGAGTGTCGGAGGATATCATCAAATTGACTTTGTTTCCATTTTTTTTGGGAGATAAAGCATCTCAATGGGAGAAAGGCGTTGTGACATCTTCTATCACAACATGAGACGAATGTAAAAGGAGATTCTTGGCTAAGTTCTTCTCGCCCCAAAGGACAACAAAGATAAGGAATGAGATCTCTACCTTCAAGCAAGGAGGAATGGAGTCATTATATGAAGCTTGGGAACGCTTCAATGGGTACATAAGAAGTTGTCCTCACCATGGTATCAGCAAGGGCAACCTACTTCAAATCTTCCATAGAGGTATCCATGAGAAGTACCGCTTGGCTTTGAACACCGCCTCCATGGGAAGCTTTTCTAGTCTTTCCGCCGATCAAGGAGAGAAAATCATAGACAATCATGCGCAAAGTGACAATTGCGATGGGATATGATAGAACGGTGAGAAGCACGAGATCTAAAGATGAGAAGATCAAGGAGCTTAGTGATAAGGTTGATAGGCTCATTCAAAAAACAAGAAGAAGTGTTCACTTTACGGAAACTGAAGTCGAAGGACAAGAGGGTGAAAACCAAGAAGAAGTGAGCTACATCCAAGGAAGGTACTACCAAAAACCCTTCAACCAAGGATACAAGCCTTTCAACAACAACAACTTGTCCTACCGAAGCACTAATGTGGAGAATCCACAAGATCAAATATATCCTCCCAAGACTAACCAACAAGGGTACCAATAACAATCTAAGCAAGGCTACTACGAAAAGCCTCAACAACAAGCCGGTCCTACCAAAGAAGAAGAGAATAATGCTATGCTTAAGAACCTAGTAGAAGGGAAAAATGAGACAAAAGTAGAGCTCAACAAGAAGTTTGGGGAGATGAATGTGAAGATAGAGACTATCTACCGAGACATGAGTATCAAGCATGAAGCTCTTGCTTCACATGTTAAAGTCATAGATTCCAAACTCCAATAAGTGATCTCGGAATATAAGAGAAAAAGAGTAGTAGCTAAAGAAAAAGGAGAATCAAGCAAAGATTTTTGCAATGCTTTCTAAAAATAAAACGACAACACTCCTCAACCATGGGACGGTATTGTCTTTACACTTAAAGAGGAGAAGATTATTGAAGATTTTGAGAATCTATTTTTGAATCCTCTTGATGATATTGTTGATTGCTTGGATGTGGATTTTGTTGGAAACTCGGTTGTTAAGGAAGGTCATGCCGAATTTGACCTTAAAATTGAAAGGACAAGTGCTCCAATTGGAAAGGAGCTTGAGAAGAAGGACACTCCTTTGGCTAAGGGAGGAGGTGTCAAGATTGAGAAAGAAGAGGAAGAGCCTTTGATTGTTGATGAGGCTACTAAGGTAGAACTGGTCAATGAAGCTAACGAAATAGAAGGCTTCAAAGAAGAAGAGAAACCAAATGTCTTAAGGAAAGAGACATTTGAGAAAAATGAAAAGATTCTTAGGTATATGCCTAGAGGAGAAGAGGTGAGTGAAGAAGACTTCCCCATTTTGAGTCTTCCGATTTTTGAGTCTTCTGGTTCTTTAAGTCCACACTCCCATACCCTCAACGCTTCAAGAAACAAATTCTTGAGTTGCATTACAAAGAACTCAAGAAGAAAGGCCTTTTGGACATTCTCAAGGAATGGGAAGAAGAATCTAAGACAAGTGAAATTGAAAAGAAGAAGTTGGAAAAGACCATTTCTCAACGAGACAAAGTTGAGAAGATCATGAGGGACAATGGTATCCCGACAACTAGAGCCATCGAAAAGACTCTAGAGAAGAGCAATGATGAAGGAAGGTTTATAATTCCATGTGCTCTTAAGGATTATCATTTTGAGGACGCTTTGACGGACACCGGTGCTAGTTTGAATGTCATCTCACTAAACCGTGTGAAAGAACTAGGATTTCAATACAAGATCAAGAGAGGAGCGAATTCCATCTTACTTGGGGATGCATCTAAAAAAACTCCTATGGTAAGGCTAGAGAACATTGAGCTAAGGGTCAACAACACACTTGTTAAGTGTGACTTCGTGGTTGTGGATACTAAGTCCAACCAAGCCAAATTCTCATTGATCTTAGGGCCGCCATTCCTTCTCACTATCGAAGCTTCAATAGACTTCAATAGACTCCTACCCAATACTTAAAACCAAGAGGGACAATGCTTTTTGTGGTACGATTTACCTAAGGGAACCAAAGAGAAAGGATAGTATTCGAGAAGAAAAATTCTATGAGAGTTTGGGGATGGATGAAGTTTGAGATTTGTTTCATGAGGAAAACTTAAAGGGAGATGTGCCCCACGAAGACTTTGGAATAATAAAGGATGAAACAAACACTAAAGGGTTAACCCCCAAGGATTGTTACAACCTCCATTTCTACAAGGGCAAAGAAATGAAAAACTTCAACAAAATCAAGAAATGGGCGATGTGGAAGTCTCCAAGAGGACCTAACCATGAAGAGGTTGTCCTTGATCTCACTAACTAAAAAGAAAGAAGAATGGTCAAGCTAATGACCTTAAACAAGTGCACTTGAAAGGAAATCTCATGCATATCCTTTGTAAATATTTATTTTTAAGTCTTTAATCTTTCATGCTTTTAATTTCAATAATGGTGATTATGTCTTGGGATAACCTTGTTCCAAAGACATTCTTTTGCTCTAAACTTAGGTGCTAAGGGAGAACTATTCAAAGCAAGGATCAAAGCCAAAATTGAGTAGTGCATGAACATTTCAAACAAGTCACTATGACTTAGTAATTAAGAGCATTCCTTTGGCTAAGATAAGCTCTGTTAATTTCAAGCATTTCATTTGCATTTCACCACTTTAAAAGAATTTCAAGAGTGATTTCGCCAAAGTTTGATTTAAGAAAATGTAACTCCTTTTGATCCATTTAAAAACCTTTGGTACAAGATTTTACAAGTTCAAGAAAATAGGTTTTTCCTCCAATTTAAAAAGAAAATTCAACTTTGGACAACTTTGCAATTATCCCCTTTGAAACTTGAATTTTTAGAAACTTGGAGACCACCTTTTAGCCCTCATCCACAACTTTAAAAGAGCACTTTTCTCTCTTTTCTTCATCTTATTGTCGCCACTTTTGAAACAAGGAGAGCAAGGAAGAAACTTTTTATTTTCAAGAGAGATTTGTGTTAAAAAGAACTTTGGTTTTAATTTTTCTAAGTTCATTCAAGGTTCTCTCTTAATCCCATTATCTTAAAACATCAAAAACAAGGTATGAAAATCCCTAAAACCTCTTTTATCATCGTTGAGATTTTCGATTTCTAGGTGGAAAAGGAGACGATGATGTTTAATGGGATCTTAGGCTAGATAAAACTTGGTTATGAAGGTTTCATGAGCTATATTTGCTTAGAAGCACTTAGAATTGCATGAATCTAAAGTTGTATTCTTGTAGTGAATAATACTTGAATTTTCTATTTTGGGGAAATTTGAGCTTGTTGGTTCATAATGGCTATGGTTGTTAGATATGTTTAGAGCCATGCATCACTTTCTTAATTTGGGAAAATTATTGGGGTGTTTAAGACACCTAAAATGTCGATTACTATGTTCCCATAAATAGAAAGTTGATTTTTGGTTCTTTCATGGCTTAACTTGAGGTGATTGATTGAATGTTTGGCTTGTTGAACATGTTTGTACTTACTACTTTGAGTCTAATCCATGAGTTATGAATTTGAGCATATTATATTAAATGCACATCATGTCTAAATTTGGATTTGCTCATTAGAAGGTATCGTTTGGATTTTGTACTTGGTAGTCTAGAGAGCATTTGAGCAAAAGCCACTGGTTTGAAAAGTGAAAAGTCAAGTGCATGCTTTAACCTTTTTTTCATTAAGTGCATGCTTTAACCTTAATGGCCGAAAATTGCATTACATAATATGATGGCATTTTGGTTCTAGCTAAGTATGATGCATTTGGGTCAATGAGTTAGCTTGGGATAGTTGATTGGATCATGGAAATGTTTGTTCTTAATTGATAGTTCCAATTCAAGGCTAAACTCTTTGCTTTCTCATTATAGTCTTTAATCTTTGAAACTCACTTTGCTATATTCTTAAGTGTAGGATCCAAAGAATGGCGCCACCACGACAAGCTATGAGACTATCTTACCCCACATGGTCGGAAAAGGAAAAGAAACAATACTTCCATTTTCAACGGAACTCGAAAGTAAAAGGAACATTGTGGTTGGATGAGAACGTGATGTCTAAGATGGGATCGACCACCAAGTGAAGTACTTGCTAGGGTACATGGACCTTGGAAGATTGTTTGAGATTCGCTACCCCACCTATGTCCAACTTACTCTTCAATTCCTAGCCACAATGGACTTTCACCATGGGAATGACTTCAAAACTAGTCTTGGGTATGTGACCTTTTGGATCAAGAATGAAGAGTATATCATCTCGACAAAAGACTTATGTCAAGTTTATGGGTTCGAAAGGAAGAGAAACAAGATTGGATTTCGAGATGGTTTGGATGTAAGCAAGCTATGGAGGATGATAGCATTAGGAGACTAAGTTGAGGATGAAGCCACCATAACCAAGATTCATAATCCGACAATACGCTACACAATGAAGTTTTTGGCGAATTCCTTCTTTGTGAATGAGAACCGCCCTTTTGTGAGGAACAATGTTATGCATTTCATGCTCCAAAGATTGAAGAAGAATCTAAGGGAGCATGGTGGGAGATGGTTTGACCCCTTGAGAGAAGAGACAAACACGGGAATGATCTTCGTTGCTATCCTTCTTGAACATGTGGCGGACATCCAATTGCAAATGAAGCATGTGATAAGGATTGGTGGAATGCTTACCCCGTTATTCTGATACTTTGGAATACAACATGAGGGGTGGAAGAATAAAGAATATTATGAAGAGGTCAATTATGAGAACCGCATATAAAGAAGGAGCCTTGACATGCAATATTTGTTGGACCGAAGGTTCATTTTCAGCTTTGGCCTGTGGGAATCGAAATTCTCACTGTCAATGTTATGTGGTTCACGGACTCTCTATAGCCAAAAATCGATAGATCAAGCAGTGAATGCGAAAGTTAATGGATAAGAAATACGAAACTAATCTACGAGATAAGATCAAACAAAAAGCGTGAGTAAAACGAATATGCGAACAGATTACGAGATTCAGGTTAGCAAGATTCGTATGACGGAATTGAGATGAATAGCAAAGTAAAGACAATACGAAACAGATTGCGAAGTGAGATATGTAAAACGACAATAAAGTAACAGGATTCGTAATGAGAAATTGTTTGAGCACGAAAAGAGAATCGTGGATCAAAACATGGACAACAATAGAAACACATAGATAACGAAGAAAGTATAAGGGATCTTATTCGAATTCGTGGTCTGAGCGTGCGCAACCGGTGTTAAGCCGTGGCCGCGAGAACTGTTGGCGGCGATTACCTAGAACTACAGCGTAGACTCGTAACCTAGTTGAGACGCAGCTCGCTAACGAAAACAAAGTAAGAACTCTAGTTTTTTTATAAGTGTTTTGTGGTGACAAAAATTTTGTTCTCTCNGAGATCCTTCCTTATCTTCTCGAAACTTAACATTTTCACAAAACCCTGGCAAACCGTCATTGTAGATGGGCCGGTTCTCGCCCGGAATCGTAAGTGGGCCGTTATCGCGGTTTAGGCCCTTTCGGGTCGTTTCGTGGCTGGGTGATCTTTACGATTGGCGTGAGAAACCGTTTCTCGTAAGACCAAGCGGTAATAAATTCGTGAAACGATAAGGCCGATCGTATAGTTTAGACTCTTCTGATGTTTAGGTTAATCGTCGTCGTTTTACACGAGCGATACGAAGTCCATGAAAAGTACGAATCCTTACGATTATCATCATGACGGTTTGACGGAAACTNGAAACGAGAGACGATCAAGTGACGATTCGAAGGAAATGACGATCGGAAAGGACGTGTTTCGGTCAACGGATTACGGCTGAACGTTATCCGCGTCTCAGCAGCAACTGGCGCCAAGACGAACCTCCGGTCTTGGTTCCAATCGACGTCTAGACCGAACTCTAGTTCAGTCATCAATCGGTTCCAAGACTCGTTCGTAGGTTTGGCGTCAATCGGCGTTCAGACATTACTCCGAAGCGACGGGGTTCTCCAACGCTTTTGTTGGTTTCGTATCGCTCCGAAGGACGTATTGTGTGGCCTTGTGAGAGTTATCTGAGAACCATCGATGCTAACCTTAGCACTTGGATGCTCTAGTTGCTTGCGGACGGATAGACTTTATGCGGAGATTGGTCATGATCGACTATCTTCGAAGCTTCGAAGCCAGGTCGGGAAGAGACAACCTGAAC
The DNA here is from genome assembly GCA_900406275.1 of Anastatica hierochuntica. Classification (NCBI taxonomy): domain Eukaryota; kingdom Viridiplantae; phylum Streptophyta; class Magnoliopsida; order Brassicales; family Brassicaceae; genus Anastatica; species Anastatica hierochuntica. The sequence goes on along the minus strand of OVAN01005359.1, from coordinate 2,455 downwards.
GATGAGAATCTCGGAGTTTTCAAATATCCTTACGATTCTTGTGTCCGAAAGGGAAAACATCGTCCCCGTAGTCATTTTCAGGCATCGATTTCGCCGGGACAGTTTTTGACCCCAAAAGTTAGCCCCCAGTTTGCGAGAACCGCAGTGTTGTTTTCGCGAACTTAAAGGTGTGCTCAGAAAGTTTGACGAGATTGATGGCTGAAAAGTCCAAGGATGAATAGTGAATCTCTTTTCCTATAAGTTAGTGAAGTTAGTTTTCATGCTCTTCACTTACTCATTTTCACAAGAACTATTCACAAGGTTGAAAATCTCTCTCCCTCTTCCATTTTTCTCTCCTCTTTAGTTCCATGGCACCAACTGCTCAAGTTCCAACAAGTTTTTCGTCTTCGGCCGCTTCTTCTAGGAGCCGAAGAGCTCGGGAAAATGACGTGGCGCAAAAAGTAGAATTTTCGGATCTCACGGTTGACCCTGAGGAAGCCGCGGCTTATTGGCGAGATACGCATAATGTAGAACCCCCGCCTCCCAAATCCCTGCTCCTGCGGAGGCCCAGGAAGAAAGTTATATCGAGCGGGCCGAGCGAGTGTTGTGAGGCCTTTCTTGAAAATATCTGTAGGTTTTGCGAAATCTCGACGGAAGTTGAGTTCCGGATTCCGGTTGCCGGAGAAGAAGCTGACTCTCCGCCTGACGGCTTCTTTACGAGCTACGAGGCGCATGTATTGGATTGTTTCCTATGGTTCCCTATTCCGAGAATCATAATCCGGTTCTTAAACCGTTTCGGCGTGTCGCTAAGTCAGCTTCATCCCGGTGGCCTTCAGCGTCTCGTTGGGACCCTCATATTAAATTATGAGCGTGGTTGGAACCTCGACATCAGCCACCTGAGGGTCATGTTTTCTCTAACGAAGACTAAAGCGGAGGGCATCTACACCCTCAAGCCGAGAACTAACATGGGGGTAGTTGAGGGGACGAAGTCCCACTTCCACGAGTGGCGAAAGAGATACTTCTTCATTCGCCGGGATATCGCTTCTGTAGAGGACGAATTTATCTCCGCTTTTAAGTGCAGTTGGCGCGAAGCGGGTATTGCTTCCTGCTACCTTGATCGTTTTTGTTTGCGTTCTAATGCTTTCTGACTTTTTTGTTGTTTTGCAGTTCGCGATCCTCTTCCTCCGTTTCCAACTGACACGTTGATCGTTCTGGGATCTTTTGAAGATTGACCGGAGCCATTGGAATTACTTTTCGCCGAGTCGGGTTCTCCTTGTGGTAGAGCGTTACAAGGCTCGAGCTAATCCCGAAACGGTCGTCGAAGAAGAGGCGGGGCTAAATATGGACGATTTCATCCCATACGAACTGCCTCTCGTGAGGCAACGAAGGAGATCCTCGAGGAATGCGGGAACATCTAACGAGAGGAGCGCCGCTGGTGGCGGAGGACAGTCGTTCGATAACAATTGGCCCAAAAGTCTTTTTGGCGACAACGCGAGTCAAATGCCGTCCTTGGGGGGGGGAGCAGTTAACATAAGTGAGTTTCTCGCCAATCTCGAAACTCTGGATGATAAATCTGCGGAGGACTCGGGTTACTTGAACTCGGCAGCGTATGCTGAAGCCTCGCGGCTGTACATGGCGGTGAGTCAACGACCGTACGGTTAATTTTTGTTGATTTGTATGGTGTTATCCTAATGTTCTCTAGTTGTTTCTCTTTTTTGTTGTAAGTGACTCCACACAATGGATAAGGCTCTTAAGGCGAGTGATATTGAGGCTAGGACGGCCAAATTTAGAGTGAGAAAGCTAAGGAGGAGAACTCCCATTTGAAGAACGAGGACGCGGAGATTCATCGCCACGAGGACGATCGGGCTTCTGAGATCCGCCGTGCACGCAGGCGCGGGAAACGTGAGGTCGCTTCAATCGTCGAGGCGCGTTCTCGCCAGTGCGCGGCTGATTTTGCTGAGTATAGCGACACTCAGTGGTCCTTCGGGGAGTACCGCGAGTGTCGTGGCACGGTGGGCGCTCTGTATTACTCCTCGCAACCAGGTTTTTCCTACGAAGCCAAGATCGAGAAGAACAACAGCTGCATGAGGAGGCGCACCGATGTTGGGCCTTCGATCCCTCTGATTGAGGAGAGAGATCGGAGTTACTTGGCTCCGATTCCTGTTTCTCCGGGCTCGGAGGAAGTTGCGAGCCCTGTGCAGCGAAACGACGAAGAGGTGACCCAGATGTCGAGCTTTCGAGTATCTGGCAATTTCGTTCTTAGCTAGGTGTAGGAAGGAAATGCTCCTTGTCGCTGTACGCGCGTAGTTACTTATGTTTATTTAGAATGCTTGTGTTTATGCTTAGAATGATAAGATTGTAGATATTTTTGCTGCCTAGGCATTTATTATGTTGTGAAATGAAATCGTTTTTCGTATGAGTTTCAACGTAACGTAGAGGAAAGAACGCGAGTTGTCATCTCGCTTCTAACTCTTTG